>JAGFPH010009252.1:25564-48400 GCA_018207615.1 Philaenus spumarius
TTCAAAACTACCGAACGGATTGGAATGAAATTTGGTATGTAGCTTCCGCTAATGCCATATGTGCTCACGAAGAAAGGGTTTGACACAATTCGAAATTTTAGAGGGTTTTGGGGGGATCAAAGTTGTTAAAAAACGACTTCTTCAAAACTACCGAACGGATTGGAATGCAATTTGGTATGTAGCTTCCTCTAAGGCCATAGGTGCTCACTAAGAAAGGGTATGAAAAATTTCGAAATTTTAGGAGGGGTTTGGGGGATCAAAGTTACTAAAATCATAGATTAAGATCTTTTATTATTATGACAATAGTGCTTTTATTATTTAAGATGTATATATATAAAAGCCAAATACCACTCACTGACTGAACACTTAAAAAGAATACAATTACGTTAAAAAGACTGAAAATACCAACCACCACGGGCAACGCCGTACGGGTCAGCTAGTTACCATATATTAACCAGTTGTATTCAGTAACACATATATAGCTTCTGATTTGGTTAATACTAAACTACTGTTGAATTTCAGACCAATTTTAGGTCAGACTTAACGTGAAAATGACCAGAATAATAGTTGTACACTATAACAGATAAAACTGTTTACTAAGGTCTCCAGCTTAAATACTCAGTACAACTTTATGTTAGGCTTATGCTGTTCCAATATGATTTAAACTTGGTATTTAGTTCATGAGTTGTTATTTAAGTTAAAGAGTTTTTTTTACTAAAACCCTTTTTATGCCCACACTAAAAAATATGCAGATAAGAAATAAAACAAGAACAAAATTATAAAATGATACATGAAAATTATAGAAAACAAAATAAACAAGACATGCTTTGAAACATGGATTGGTGACCTCTTAGCTTGGTAGATGTTTCAGGTTCATCACTTAAATAGGACAGAAAATAGATCTTTAGAAGTCTGCGACGGATGCTGGATAAACAATTTGTAAAATATAAATTAATATAAAACAATCTAAAATCCACATTGAACTTCATTTTTAAACACAAAAACTAAATAAACTAAAAAAATGCAAGAAAAAATAAATTAATCAAGTAATATTGATACTAAGCTTATTACAATATAAATAACTAAATTATACCAACTTTTATCATATTTCATATTATGCTAATACACAATTCATGCAGACACGACACAATCAGCGAAACAATGACAGATTCATACTGAACTTAATAATTATATGACACACCAACCAATCAAAAGAAAAACAAACAAACGCTCCCTCTTTAATTCTAGAAATATTCTTCAATATCATCTATTGAAAAAACTATCACTTTAATTGTTTCAAAAATACACTTACGATCCAGTAGATTCAATAAGTACTGGCAATTGGTTGAAAATTTTTGGAGAAAAGTATGCAAAAGTTCATAAATGCTGTACTGTTTGTTTTATTCAATAAATATAATAATTAATAAAATTACAAAACTCCACTAACCGACTACCATAAACCAATCTATCTTAGACCGAAGTTACTCATGGAATATTAACATTATGATTATTTTGTTAAATACACATGCCCCAGTCTCTTTTCACAAAGAAATACACTACAACTTATACTGGTTTTGTGTGTAGAAATATTGTTAATCTAATCTAAAAATATGGTGTCGGCAAGTTTTAAATATTTGTTGACTTAGATAAGACTGTTTATTAGTAAAGATTGTTGACTTTGGAATAACATTGTGATGGCTGTTTGTTTAGAACAGATATGATGGCATTTAATGTTTGTGTTCTTAAGAATACAATAAATATTACCGTCTTAAACAGGAAAGTAAAAGAAAACATAGACGATTTCGGTGTACTTATGTTTCTATTGTGATAAATGATATGCTTACCAATATTTCTTGACTTTTTTTAAATAAGATTATTTTTATTTTCAGTAATTTGAAACAATCAGTCAACTTATATTAATTACTTATTATTTCAATCAGATATCTTTTGGATTTTAGAATTGAAATTGTATCATCACATTATTATATTTTGTACTGGTTTCCAACAACAAATAAATTATGATAAGAAGGTATGCTTTCAGTTATATATATACTTATTCTAATTACAATTTTAAATGTATTAAATTATTAGAAAAATTATTAAAATTTGTTTATTAAATTTTTTTATTACAGTTATAAGTTTTTATTAGTTGGAATATTTATTTATTTTTATTTAACTGAAAAACTGCAAGATATATACTTGATATGTACATATATAAGTTCATATGCGGCTTTTCCATAGAGGCAAATTAGAGCAAAAGATACTGAATATAAAATACGAAAATTTAAAGGTATATTTACTTAAAATCATAGTAGCAGGATTTTTCAAAAATGTTTTTTCTTGGATGTAATTACATTCGTTACCACAGCCACCAACTTTGCAAATTTAGAAACAGTTTTAATATCCTTTACAACCAATAGCTTTTTAGGTTAGGTAACAAATTAAAAGCAAACACAAACAAACAAATTTTAATATTAAGATGAAAGTTATGGATTAAGTTTATAAAAATGTTTTACCACGTTTTGTTATATTATTCGATATTGACTTTCTGTTAGTATTCAACAATACCTTGACACCTATTGACAGACATTGCCAACGTATTATAACTATGTTTTATTGTTAAAATATAAACTCATATATTTGAAAAGTATATTTTGCCTGGTTTGCATAAGTAATAGAAATCTATATTAATTATATATTAAAATCTTTATGTAAGTCTGAGGATGGAGCAGGAAGTTAGCAGAGCAGATGATTTTGGCTCGGCGCACATTGGTAGGTGCAGTACAGGCAGAGGAAAATCTGTGATACATGTGTTTCAAGTAGAGTATCGCACTTCGAACAGAGCGCTGACACGTCTCAGATCGGTTGTGGTTCTTGAGTTCTTTGTCGTGACTGCGTGCATGTTTTGACGTTCGTAGTTGAGCGAGTCTACAAATCATGGAATATCTAATCCAACTTGTTCAAGAAAACTCTGTATTTTATGTTGATACAACAACCCTGAGTACATGAGAGGAAAAATAAGTAAAGAATGTGTCATGAACTTTGATGACAACGAAACACAATGTGGTTCTCTTCTTTTCAAATACTCACTTTTCAATATTTTATTTCTCCGTTGGTTTACTTAGATAATACAATAAAACAACATTTAGAATCTCCGAATTACACTCGGAATCTAAATCAATTACAAGTTTCTTTAATTTAAACGAAATGTCACTTGCAGCGCGGGCAGAGAACTGGGTACCTGTCGGAGGCCTATTCCTTTACTATGCCTGCCCTCTGTCTGTACTGCGAATAACCTAGGCTCAATGTGCGGCGAAGTTAAGGGGGTGCAATCTATTGGATGGAACAGTGAGCTACGTACGATTGTGTTTTTAATTGTATTCTAATAATGGAGAGGGGACAGAGATTTAAATCAAATTTTAGCAAATATATTAGAGGACATTAAATAGTCATGGACAGACAGGGTAAAACAATCTCAATTTCTTAATATATCACTTATTGTAAACTGAACAGGTCTCTGAGAGGTAGTGCATGTATAAACTATAAATATGCACGTGGTCTTAGTCTAATATTTAAAACAAGGACTGCCGTGTTACCTCTTAAGGCTCTTCTTTACCTTGAAGAAAACTCCTGAGTGTACAGTATGATTTCAATGCAAAAGGCCTGACTCAAGCCGCAAAATCGTTGAAACATGCGTTCGTAATACCGTGTTTCGGATTCTATTTATAAATTAATAATGTGGGAAACTACTTTAAGTTATAAAGAAGGCTTTATATTTTTTACGTGTTAGCTTAAAATATGGAAATTATTGCTTAAAACTCCCAAAAAATGCGTTAAAAATAATCGATTTTTACTCATTTAAACTGTTGATTAAAAGGAGTTGCCGACGATTTCTTTCAATTATGAGATATAAGACAAAAGCACAAAGCCTTTAAGAACAATTTAAAATGTTTCACTACTTTTTGGGTTGAAAAACGGCGTCCGAAACACGGTAGTACGAAGTGCATATTTTTGCTGTTTTACGCAAGGTATAGAAGACCCTTAACGCAGATGAGGAGTAAATGGGAAGATATTGTCCTATGTCGGGATGAATAAACCATTGTACATTTCATTTGTAAATTTATTATTTTGTGTAATATAAGGAAAGAATATTTTGGTCGTTGAGTTTCAGACGGACTAATAGTTGTAAATATTTTGAAAATTGTAAATTGGTACAATTTAATAAATTTGTTGAATAATTCTTTAAAATATAATAATAATTTCCTTACAGTGAACATTTAATGATAATGAAAGAAAGATGAATCAAAATTTATTTTTTCGAGTTCAGTAAACATTTTTTACGTTTAAAACGAGGCATTCCAAATTGTCAAACATATAGAAACATATAACTTATTTATATTAATAGAAACTATAACGTTTACAATAAAATCATTGTGAACCTGTATCCAAACAGAATCAACATGAAACTATTTTGCTTATGCATAAAACACAAAATACAATCCAAGTTGAGATGGTGTTTCCTTGAGAACATTTTTTAACAAACTCTAGGAACTGGACATAATAAAACTTGAACTCAGAATCCCAAAACTAAAACGTTTTTGTAAACGCGTTTCAACGAAAATGTATAACTAATATTGAGCTGTTACAGTTTGATTATTGTAGCTCGTGCAGCACTGAAGATGGCAAATCTGTCGTTGAAACACGTATGAATAAATAAAGGTGTTAGTTATGAGATCCTGTGATCGAGTTTTATTCCACCAAGTAAATCTTCTCACAAGTCAGACTCGACAATTATTGATAAAAGCTAGAACGAATTTATGTTGTGTTTATTGGGGTTGGAGGACTACAAAATAGTATCATTGTTCGTACATTAATATTTAATTGTTAATTGTTTTTAAATATCATGATTTCATCCGATAGTTGAGAATAGGCCTGTATAATTGTAAAACACTTTTGTCAAAAGAAAGTTTTCAAGATTTTGTACCTTTTAATTTTGAAAAATCTTAGAGAGGTTCTGAATTTTCCCTACTTTGGTGATTAACCTTCCATGGTTGTTTTACAGTTAAACATTTTTTTTTATCAAATCTATGTTTAGAAATGAAGCTTACCTTTGCTCCTTGTTGGCGATGCAAAAGAATTTTCCCAAAATGGACAAAAGCGAATTAAGTGTGCTGTCAAATGATAACAAGTTTTTAGACCTGCAATGTTTTATAAAGATTCCACTATGGAGGAGTTACTACGAAGTCTTCACATCAAAGACATATTTTCTAAACCCAATTACTCTTTTATGGAGGAAATAAAGCGATTTATCATTTTAGACAGAGCCGTCATGTGTTTCTCAGACTTGATTTCAGAGAAGTGGTATTTTTAGAAGTAATTTTCCAGTCACAGTTGAGAGACGCCGCCTCCGTAATATTTGTGCCAAGCGTCAACACTCCTGGAAACAGAAACAAAGTCACTTGTCAAATAATGTTTACAATTTCATATCGCCTTTTATGTTCAAATACTTTGAAGAATGTTATAATTAAAGTGTAATCTTTGTTTTGTATTTGAAGTTCAGAAAATATTTTTTTTATTTAAATATTTCTAAGATTTCATTGACGTCCTCTTGACATTATCTAAATTTCAAGTGAATAAACATGGAACAGGACCGCGATTGGAACCCAGGACCTTCAACGTTCTATTGTAAGTAAAGACGATAAGAAGCAGACAATATTCTGAATACATTTCACGTATTAATTTTATGTTCATTTATCTTACTTAGTTCTTTTTAAACTTTCTTCTGCACTGGATCTTATATTAATGGCTGACGGTCGCATTTGCAATATACATAGGATGTTTCCTAAGTTCTGGGAATTTAGCTATAACTTTTATTATTTTGTTAATTTTCGTCAATATTACAATGTAGTTTTTCAACATAATCTCCATTTAACTGAATACATTTATTTCAACGATAAACTAATTTTTTTAAGCCATCCTCAAAGAACGTTTTTGGTGTTTCCTCAATCCACCTGTTTATGGCACGTTTTACGTAAATTAAACTTTCAAATCGAACACCGCGTAAGGGTTTTTTCAAATCTGGGAACAGATGATAATCACTGGGTACAAGATCCGGGGAATAAGGTGGGTGCTGAAGCAATTCCCATCGTAAATCGTTTAAAAAACATCCTTTGTTTTTCTTGCGGTGTGTGGTCTTGCATTATCCTGTTGCAATAACGGACGCTTATGCAACTTCCCAGGCCGTTTTTTTGACAAGTGCCTGTCGCAGTTTGAATAAATTCAAATACTATTCTGCGTTAATTTTAGTAACTTTCGCTAGATAATCCATAAAAATAATCCCTTCGCAATCCCAGAATACAGTAATCATTACCTTTCCAACAGATGGAAATGCACGCGCCTTAAGTGGGGGCCCTACTTCAGATTTGCTCCATTCTTTGGATTGACTTTTGGTCTCAGGATTGAAATAAGGAATCCACGTTTCGTCAGTGGTTATTATTCGTTGCCAAAATTCATCACCGTAACGGGCTAACAGCTCTTGAAGTTGACGACAAGTATCAGACGTATTGAGTTTCTGTTCTGGTCCCAACAGCCTTGGCACCCAGCGCGCCGAAACCTTGCTAACGCCCAAACAATCATGCAAGATGTCATGAACCTGTAATGTACCTATTCCTAGGCGTACATTAATTTGAAGAATAGTCATTCGTCTGTCCTCTATCAGTAGGTCTTTGACGGCAGTAATGTTTATTTCATTTACCGACGTGCTTGGGCGCCCACTGTGTGGATCGCCTTCTAGTGATGTTATACCGGTTTTAAAACGATCGTTCCACCGATAAACAGTACTTTTTGATTATGTAGACTCACCAAATACCCCTTGCAGACGGTGAATAATTTCTAATGTTTTCACACCTTCTTTCCACAAAAAGAAAATTATTGCTCTTTGAGATTTTGCTGCGTCTTCCATGGTTACAAAAACAGTGATATGAAAACGCGTCTATATCAATCGAACACCTAAATCAGACTGAACAATATTGCACTAGATAGTAGCATTAACATGGCACCAAAAACATTGCCTATAAGTTCTGCGTAATTTAATTATATAGCATAATTCCCAGAACTTTGGAAACATCCCTCGTAAATACCCTCTCACTGGTTTACTTCGAGTGACGTTTTTAGAGTACTAAATAAATAAGCGAATTGTCCAACTTTTGGTACGTAAAAGTGTTATTCTAAAACGTTATTTAATACTTAATACTATGTATAACAAACTTGTATTTTGTAGTGTGTATTGATAAAAACGCTTTGTTAAAGCTAAGAATAAATCGTTTAGGTTAAAGAATCATACCATGTGTTTTAAAAACATTTGTAGATTATTAAATTTATGTTTCCAAACCGTAAAGACATATTTTAAACGCGTTAATAATGCAATCGATTTACACAAATTGTAAGCTAATGTATTCTGCTTCAATTAATCATGTTAAATATAAAAACACATTTGTTAAATAGAATCGGTGTCCAGTCAAATTAAAATCATGCAATTGTAACGACCAATCATTGATAACACGACAGAACAATATGTCTCGTGTATCGGTGAAGCGTTAGTATATTGATGGGGCTGTATTGTTGTTAAAGTACCACCCCACTGCATAGCGTGAAATGTTATCAATGTAGGTTTAAAAGCACGCAACAATGCCTTCTACAGTGTATTGTAGTGAAAACGGGAAACGAGGTATGAATAGATTGAACGCTTTCATTCGTAACAATAGTGTAAAAAAGAGCCAAACGTGTGACACGTTTGTTTTACAGCTAAATTGATGTAAAAGAAATCATTTCAAATTAACACTGAGTTGCGTTATTAATAATATACATATATATATATATATATATATGTGTGTGTGTGTGTGTTTTGTAAACCAAAACTATTATCTTAAATGGTAAATAGCTATGGTTTTAGGGTAAAGATACAGATTTAGAATTTTTGACTTTACTTGGGCGCAGTCGAGGCTATGAAGCCCCATTTCACTAAACGCGTTACCAAAGTTGATTTTTTCCACACTCTTTTGCTGATATAAGGAAATAAAACTGCACATAATAGGAAAACGAAACAATTAATAAATAAAAACATTTTAAAAAATCGATTGATAAATCAATGAACATAAACTTAATAACTAGTTAACCTTCGTACGTCAGACTAATCCATTCGCCCATCTTCAGGTAACTATTTACACAAAACACAAGTTATTTAATTTATTCCTTTCTGAGCGTCCATACAAAGATAACATAATAATAGGCATTTAACTATTTGTGAGCGAACTGGAACGTTAGACATGTTAGTCGTTACTGAACTCACTTTTGACATCCCTGTTGCTATCTTGGTTTGCCAGTGGACTTTGTTCCTTCCTCCTAGTTTAATGAGGGCATTGCAATTTATATTTAATTGAAAGGATAGTTGGTCATTTAGCAGACATGGTTATTTGTTTAAATATTTATCTAGTTCATATTCTTTTAAAGCGTTAATTAAAGTTCATTATTATATCCGTAAAAGACATTTATGTGTTAAAATCTGAGAACTTTTAACAGAGTGCATTACTGTTGTTAGATGTTCAGTGTATTTTGTGGATTTAAGTCGTTTAGAAGGTAAATTTGCTTTACGTTTTTTATAAGGGGCGTTCAGTTTCGCCAATACAATTCTAGGACATTCGTGGTAGTTTTTTTGTGCTGGCCAGTTTTCCTGTTTGTTTATCTTGTAACAATGTTCAGGCAATATAATCGTCCAGAGTTTGTTGGTTGTTTTGTTCGTATTGTAAGGTTTAGCCATTACAATTTCAAGAATATAATTTAATTTGTTTCCAAAATCCCTAACGATATTTTTCTGTCAAATACAACGGATTTTATTCAGGCGATGGCCGAAACCGCGTTTGTAAATGAATGAAGATTACGCAAAAAGGGATTAGCCTTCCAAATAAAATATGCTAAAGTTAAATATTTAATTAATATGAAAGCTTCAAACAAGTTAGAAAAGCTTGAATAAAAGCTTTATTAATAGTTTTACAAACAGATATAACATTATTAAATAAAACATTAAAACCTAAGAGCAATATTAGATAAAACTAAATTAATGTAATAAAGTTTAACATAACTAAATGCTCTAAACACTTTTGTTACCAGTGTTTTTACTCTTGATTTTTATTATTATAAAATATATATTATATCATTCTATTTACTACTAAATTGTAAATTAATAGCAAATCAACTAGACCCTTGCAAATAAACTCACTTTCAAAGGAAAGTAAATTTAAAATCAAGGTTATTGTTGAAGAAACTTAATAAGTAAAAGGTAAAAAGTAATTAGCTTTGTTGCTAATATAAATTGACATAAATGTAATGAAAGTTGTAAACATTCATTTTTGGTTTAAACTTTAAATAAATTAAATTCTCATAACTAATGAATTTCCATAATGAACTTATGAAAAACTAATCGGAAAGTATTTAGATGCAATTCTTTTGTTATAAAAGTTTGGATCGGTGATTTGTTTTTATTTTTTAAATACCTAACATTTAATTTTAGAGGTTTTTAAGTTAAAATTTAAAGTTGTGTTGTTATACAATTTGTAAATATATTTGTACTGAAATGTATGTTCTTTCGACGATATCATTTGTCCATTCTATTGATAAATTTGAAAAACTTTGAATAATGCTAAATACTCGACAAAGCTTACACATTTTCAGTACACCATAACAGTGTTCAAATATATATTTAGACAATAGTAAGGTGCAAAAAATGATAAAACTATTAATCAAAAGTTTTAAATCATTAAAGATAAGAAATATCAATATTGTTATATATTATATCAATATTGTTGGAAATATACAAATTTTATATTCATGAAAACATCTTCATAACAAATTTTATTACATAATGAAATATATTTTATATAACTATCTATTGCATTGTAATATTTCCATTCCATTTCAGAAAATAAAAAACATACTGAGATGCTTGACTTATTTAAAGTACCTTAAATATTGTACAAATAGTATGTGAACTCGAAGTGAAGTAGAACTGTGATACGACACTATAAACTATGAGTATTATACCCCTCGTCCCATGTGATAGTACTATAATTATAATTAAAAATAAGACCCCAAATAATATGTATGTTGATTTCACAAATATAATAACGTCTCCAATGTTGTTATTAGGTTTTAATGACCGTAATTAAGATTTGTTTGTTTGATTATTTGTTAATGATGAGTTGCAAATTTATGTTCAATATGTAATCATTTTATGATTGTACATTCCAAAATAAATTTGTATTCGCTCGAGTTAATAAAAATTATTTTGCAGGGAATTTATAATGATACAATCATCATTTAATGTTAAAAGACAGGTTATATAGCCCCAAAACAATTTATACCATTCACAACAAACCAGGCCTAAATTATTTCAGCTACCAAAAGGACATACTTTACCTAAGTAACACAAAGATTCATTAATAAAATCTCGATCGTGGCACGATCTATTTTATAAAATATAAACTAAAATATTAATTGTTATTAAATAACAGTAACTGTATGCTTAATATCAAAACAATTTAAAATTGGAAAGAAATACTGTTACAAAGGTTAGGTTTGTCACACTAGCCTAGTTTATTTAAGTAACACAAACCACAGAAACAATTACTTCTACAAAATTATCGCATTCACAATTAACAAATCCATACAAAACACAAGAGATTTTATAATAACAATCATGTATTTATTTAAAAACATTGTACGAAGTAAAGTTAACAAGACATCAGAACTTATTATCTTGTTACATGTGGATCGACAGCCATATTTGACGTTGTTTGAGGAAGCCATCGCGCAATGTAGAAATTGAACACATTATGATTCACGGAAGAAAAATAGTTTTGCCGACTATGTAAAAAAAAAGCTACAATATAACACAAATCCAACTGATATAAATGTAAAATAGAATAAAATTATAAGATATACTATGTCTGGAATAAGTATAGTGTAGTTAATATGCAATAGTAATATCAAGCTTTGTAAAAAACGAAATGCAAATCTCGGGTATTTAAAAAAAATTATGTAATTAAAATCAAATTCATAATAATAATAAAATAAATCCATATATCTAATTATTAAAAATACAATGGAATATTTTATGAGTATTATTTTATCAAAATATTAGTTAATAAAAATAATAAAAAAAAAAAAAACAGAAGGGAAGAGATTGCTTCGCTATTGGTTGATCCAAATTAAAAATTAAAGAGGACTTTAAACGAGCACCGTGAGAGGGCAACGCCAAAGTGTGCGTGGTTTGGAAAAAATCTGGTTGGAGACGCCAGACAGTATGAATGTGTCGTTTTAGTAAAAAAGTGCATGCCACAAGTCTTCCAATTCCAAGTCTTGTACTGCATTTCAATTAAAATATGTGTGAACAATTATACTTTTTGAACAATACCATTTCTAAATATAATTTTGTAAAACTAAACTGAAAATAGACAAATAGGCCTATATGCCAACAATATAATTTCATATAAACGATCTAGAGCCTGAAATTTCTGACATTGAATTAGTTTCATGTGTTCAAATCAGGTTTCATTAGGGCTCCTTCACACGAAGCCACTTAGCAGCGCCACTAAGAAGCGCTTCCGTCGACTAAAGCTAGAAATAAATGGAAGGTTTCACACACCACCACAGCCACTAAATTAGAAGCGCGACTGCCGGTTACGGAATTTGCCTTCGCCGCAGATCTCGGCGATTAAAAGTAGCGCTGCTGCTGTCGAAACATAGTTTTAAATGGTAGGTTTCACACGTCGCCACGTCGAAGCGCTGCTGGTCGGCGTTAACGCAATATCAATCAGTCTTGATTGATCAGTTGAAACTTATGTATGTAGAATTAAATATTTACATACTTAAATAACTATAAATAAATAATTTTGTAATTCAAATAAAGCTAAGTCAAATACTTTTATAAAATTTACAATGATAATTTACAAGTATACAGTTTAATTCTTTGATTTATTCTCTACACTTTCTTATTATAATATGTCATTTTTGGGCAAAGGATATATTCCTAAATTACTATTCAAAACAGGCCTAGTTTTGTTTGCAGTCTTGTAGTAGGAACATAAAAACTGGCGTTTTAAAATAAGAAATTTGAAATTGATAAATATTTTTATACAATTCTATTTAGAATTAAATTTCGAAACGTTTTTACATTTATGAAAAAAATTACAATAATTTTTACTACTTTTATGTAGGCCTAAAGTTGAACTTTTCCTTTTTTTACTGAACATGCTTGTTTATTAAGCTAATTAATTTATTAATTTTACTTCAATCATTTTTTTTTTTTACTGACATATATGAATTCTTTGAACCTTTATCTACAAAAAAGCTATGGAACACTTTTGAATTGGTTTAGAATAAACGTATGAAAAACATGTTTGAAATACAAAAACTTGGACGATTTTTAACAAATTTGAAGTTTACGGCCATTTTGTGAGCTTACCGTTAGAGATAGTTACCTATTTTCTAGTAATGCACACATTGAAATTTAGCATAGCAACGAGAAGCGACACAACGGCCTTAGCAGCGCCACAACGCCGGCTACTGAGAAGCGCTACTAAGTGGCTACGTGTGAAAGGAGAACCAACCACCAAGAAGCTCTGCTAAGTGGCTTCGTGTGAAGGCGGCCTTAATCTTATTTTTTTATTTTTGTCGGATATTTTTATATCATTGCGAATCCTAAAAACTTTGATTATGCCAGCTCGAGTACCCATCTCCGAGATTGATAAAAGATAAATTAATAAGTATGATATGAACATTATAATACATTATTTTTTCAACAATATTAAAATAAGTATGTATTAATAATGGAAAATTACAATTTGTTAGTGAATAAACCTTTTGGAATTTATATGTTTATTTTTGTTTAAAATTTTGCTGACTATATTTTGTTATTGGTATTTTCTCTTAATCCTCTACATTTACTGAAGGACTGAACTATTTATAAATATCATCCTTTCTTATAAGTATATGATTCCTATAGAAATGAATAATTACAACATGAAAACATCTTCATAACAAATTGTATTACATAATTAAGTATATTTTATATCCATATCCATTACAGACATAGCCTACTGAGATGCTATACCTTGTAAAGCACAGTTTTGATTTTTAAGCCCATGTTTCTTTCTATTAACTCCATTTTTACAAATTTTATGATATTATTCACTTTATTCTTAATTTAAGACTTAAATTTATTTTTGTATCTTAATTTGGTTACATTTTAACCAAATCAAAAGACGCAAATGTAAACTTAAATATGCAATAAACTTAAACTAACCAAAACGTTGGTCGCATGGACCAGCGAAAGAGGTCGAGGGAACCCAAAACATAGTTTTGACTATTTTTACGCCACGTACAAGGCAAACATGCACTATTTTCGTTATTTTTGATTTCAAAATGTTTATTAAGCTACTATTGTAAAATTTTAACTGGAGGGTTTTTGAAAACTTTAGCAGCCGTACTTTCGAAAATAAATTATTTAGTGCCATAAGGTGTGATAAATACAATCTTATCACAATTGTATTTATTCTGAACCGTTGAGATTATAGGAAAAAACTGTTGCTCTTCAAGGGCGGACATAAATTAAAATAAAAAATGTTAAAATTGCTTCTATAAAACCGTCATGAATTTTATCAAAGTTCAGATGTAATGGTGTTTAAGCACTTGCCTATTTAAGGCACCAATTTCGTATTTGCATGAACACTTTAGTAAGTGTTAGAGACTATGAAGTGGTTTGGCTTGGCTTTCTTGTTACTTCTGGTAAGTATGTTTATTCTGTTTTTTTATAGACTAAATGTTTATTCTTTATTATAAATTTCAATGAACTTTATATAATAAATCATGAGTTTTGATTTCACATACTTTTTTATGTTTCTATACATATTTGTAGGGTAAAATATAATTTTTAGTTTTATTTAACATAACTCATTATAATTGTCAGTGCCAATTTAGACACACTTCGTAAACATGTTCAATGTCACTTTATTCGATTTACTAGGAGAGACTCTGCGTATTACGCACGCTACTACAGCCTCCACACATATTTGTTGATGTATTTTTTATGAAACTATAGATTTTATCATAAGCTTACTTGAAATGATAAATAATATTAAATGTTTAAATAAAATTATATTTTTTTATACAATACTAACTATTTATGAAGATTAAACAGAATCAGCATGACTTGGACTTCACAAAATTTAAACATAACCTAAAAATTAGAAATAATACTTGTTTAGTATTCATCAAATAAATCAATTATCTTGAAAACAATAAAATTATCTAAACTTTATATTAAAAAACCTATGTTTCTGTCATTGTTGTTGTCTATTACATTTATTCATGTCTTTTCTCTATTTTATATAAACTATGTTTATTTATTTTTGTGAAATAAATCTTTAGTAAAGCTTCTAATTACTTTATTTAAAATCTATTTATATTTTGTTGTTGTTACAATTAATTTGTGTATTACATTTTGAATCAACTAGAAGACTCTTTAACCAGAAAGGATGGGAATTAATTAGAATTAAAAACAAGAAATATTGTACATTATCTTTTCAGAAATGTTGGCCAACTGCAACTAATGATTGTAAGATATTGGCATAACAAAGATCGGTCCACTACACGAATTTTAATTTTTAACCAAAAAGAACATTGGTTCCTCAAGGCCGCATTGATATTTTACCAAACAGTGAAAATTGTGATTATTATAATTTAAAACCTTAGGCCTACAGTTTCACCAATTTGATACCTAACCTAGTAAAAAATATTGGCTGCATTCTTTGCTCCATAAATTCCTTAATACAAAATTTTATTAAACAATTTTATTTTATTTTAAATGATAGTTTTTCTACGTTGATTGTCTAACTATACAGCCTATACAAAATATACTAATACTATTTTACATTTTGGCCTATAAGAAGTCATCAATAATTGTAAATTAGAGTTTTGCGTACTAAGCCTAAAAAAAGTTATTATTAATATATGCATGTTATATTATTTTGTCTCTTTAGTTCGTTGATAAAGCAATTATCTAAACTTTATATTAAAAAACTTATGTTTTTTTTATTGCTGTCGTTTGTTACATTTATTCATTTTTTGTGAAATAACTCTTAAATAAAGCTTCTAATTAAACTTTTTTTATAACTTGGTGAATCAACTAGTAGTCTCTTTAACCTGAAAGGACCTGCCATTATAATTTAAAACAAGAAAGCATTTAGTAGAAGAAACATTTGCAATCAAAGATACAGACCACTACACGAATTTTAATTTGTAACCAAAAAAATCACTGGTTCCTCAAGGCCGGATTAATATTTATATAAACAGTGAAAATTTTAGTTATTATAATTTATAACCTTAGGCCTACAGTTTCACCAATTTGATACTTAACCCTGTCAAAAATGTTGGCCTTAGCTGCATTCTCTTGCTCTATAAATTCCTTAATAGAAATTGTATTGTTAAAAAAATATTTTATTTCAATTATAGTTTTTCTGCGTAGATTGTCTAACTAGACCGCCTATACAAAATATACTATTACTATTTTACATTTTGGCCTGTAAGACGTCATCAATAGTTGTGAATAAGAGTTTTGCGTACTAAGCCTATAAAACCAATTATTATTAATATAGCATTAATAAATATTATATTATTTTCTCTCTTTAGTTCGTTGATAAAGTAAATAACTCTTATAATTTATTTGTCAAATAAGGAATCAATAGTAATTGTTCTTACGTTTGCTTAATTTAATTGTTAGTGCAATAGGCCCACAGAATGATTTTAATTTAATGTCTCATATCAACCTAGTTTATGAAATGTTTTCAAATTAAAGTTTAACACATTTGTTCGAATATCTGATCTAACAAAGCTCATATCACATAAATATTACATGAATGTAAAGGCTTAGCTAGCTGCTCAGCTAGAATAGTCAGGAAAAATAGTTTATCTAAATATAATATCTAACGCATAACACCGAAATAAATCAAAATTATTTGGAATTTGAAATGTTTGTTCAAGCTGTAACTTCAGATGAAGATGAAGATTAAAAACAAGAAATACTTTTTCACTTTGAAGAAGTTTGTTATTGCAACATCTTATATAAATTGTGTACATCCAGCACTCAATCTAACTAATTCAAACCATCAATCTCAAACTTCCGAAGGTAACCAAGAAGTTTCGTTATTATTAGTGAAACTACCTCGTCTTGAATTACCAACATTCAGTGGTGATCTTAACACATGGATGACTTTTTATAATATTGTTGATACAACTATATTTCAAAATACTCAACTTTCCCCGGTGAAAAAATGTCAATACTTGCTTCACTTGGTAATATAGTTCGTCAATTACCACTCACTGCACCAAATTTCTAAATAGCTCAGGCCTTGTTGTAGGCTACCAACGTATCAATCATATCTCAATCATATCTCAATCATATCAATCTACTCAATTATTATTACATCGAGCGAAAACAGCTTTATTTGTCACACTGATTGTCGCCACAGTGCTCTTTTATTTGTTTAAGCTTTATTTGTCCCAACCAAAACTAATTGTCATTATTGCCAACAAGTCAATAATATATAATTATCATTTTTCAAAATTTCTATCAACATCTCCACAAGAAAAATGATAATATGTTCAGAAAAACAGATAGTGTGTCAATTTTCTTGGTAAAATACACTAGGTTTCCTCTAGTGATTCTAAAATAAAAAGATTTACATTTTCGCTGCCTCACCATTCATTTTCACAAAGTGATGGTGTCCAACCTCGTTTAGAAATACAATACTCATCATTAAATGCAAACTCTAAATTCAAAAATAATGATTGAACACAAAATCCAATCTGAAATTAATATAAACAATTACAAAACTCATTATCATCTCGAAGTCCTGAAAATAGCAATGCCGATAGACCATTAGTGGCTTTATCTCGTCAGTTACAAGAATCAAATTCAAGAGTTCTCTTAGCCACTTCTCTAGTTAAAGTTACTCATCATGGGAAATCTCTAGTTCTACGTGCATGCCTAGACTCCGGAGCTATGGCACCTTCATAAGTCTCAATTACTCCAAGTGAAACGCTCATATACTCAAAAATACATATAAGGTATTTCCCCTACCCTAGCCAAGTCACTCGGATTTATCGAACTATACATCTCGTCTCTCCAGTGGAAGCTCTCATATTGGAGAAGGATACCTCAAATATACCTGATATACAAATATCGGTTCAAGTAAATAAAGTCTTGACATCTTTTGCGTTACCCCACCCTAGTTTCCACTTACCAAGTCCTGTTGACGTTCTTATCGGGTCTGATATTTATACAAAGCTTTTATCTGGTCATAATTTTTTATTAGGGCCAAATTTACCTACGGCTGTTGGCACCTCTTCAGGGTTTGTTATTATGGGTTCTGCTCCTATACACATGTCGGACAATAATTATGTCTCAGATAATCTTATAATTTTATTTTCTCAAGAGCTTGTCCTCAATAATACTATACTCAAATTTTGCCAAACTGAAAGAGCCTCCTTATAAACATAATCTAATGTCTCACAAAGATTGTGAAACACTGTGCAAATTTTTTCAAAAATACATATGGTAGAGATTCTTCAGGTAGATTTACGGTAAGACTTCTAAAAAAACAGATAAAACACTTGGTGAATCGTCTGTTTCATCAGAAGAGCAATAGTCTGGAGAAATAACTAGCAAGCCAGGATGAAATTAGATTTAGCTACTACTAGTTCATGAAAGATTATTTAAACTGTGGTCATGTGGAACTTGTTGATACTTTGAGTAGAGATAAAGTATTATTTACCACACCATGGTGTATTGAAGGAAAATAGTAATACTGCTAAACTAGAGTTGTTTTTAACGCTACTCATAAAACCTAAAATGGATACTCTCTAAAAGACATTCTCTTATCAGGTCCTAAATGCAAAAATTAAATTTGCGATATTATTTTAAGCTTACAAATATATAAAATTGTGTTTGTGTGTGACATAATACAAATATATCGTCAAATTAAAGTTGATGCAAGTGATCAGGCTTATCAGCTTATGTATTGGCAAGAAGATCCGTCTTTATCTTTACAGACATATACACTTAATACTGTAACTTATGGTCTCAAATGTTCTCCATATTTAAAAATTGGTTTTATAATACAATTATTCCAAGAAGATTTACATCAGTTTTCTCGTGCGGTTGAAGTATTGAAAACTGAAATTTACACGGATGACTGCTAAACTGGGTTTTCCTCGATAGAACCCGCTCTTAAGATACAAAATGAACTCAATAAACTTCTGAAACATGGTGGCTTCAGTCTACGTAAATGGATTAACAATGCTCCAGAACTTCTTGATTCTATGCGGAATATCGTGAAACTCCACTCAAATACATTTTATCTACTCTAATCTCATGTTCTCAGATGTACTCCATTCTACTGAAATGTACTCTACTCCACTCTGATGTCCTCTATTATACTCAAATGCACTCTATTCTACTCTAGTCTGATGTTTTAAATTCTACTCAAATGTACTCTACTCAAATAATCTCTACTCTTATCTTATGCTCTCTACTTTACTCAAATGTACTCTACTCTGATCTTTTCCACTCTATTTATACTCTATTCTAGGCTTCCTGGATGTTTATTAATCATCAAATAAACAAATAAAACAATTATCTAGAAATCAATTATCTAAACTTTATATTAAAAGACATAGGTTTCTTTTATTGTTATTGTTTGTTAAATTATATTTTCCTCTACAACTTGAGATCATACACTTTATATTGTAATAAATAACTAATGAGCTTGACTTCTGAGAAAGTAACTTAGATAAAATAAAACCTATACACAAAATCTCACAATAAATACGTTTACTAACCTCAAAAGCGTTTCAACGACAATGTCGCCATCCTCAGTGATGCACGGGCTACAGTAACCAAACTATAACTGATCAGTTTGTTATAGTTTGGCCCGTGCATCACTGAGGATGGCAACATTGTCGTTGAAACGCGTTTGAGGTTAGTAAACCTATTTATTGTGAGATTTTGTGTCCAGGTTTTATTTTATCCACTTTAGATTTGTACAATACATAGGCGTTGAGTGCACAGTTTTCACGAAATTATTTCCCTTACCAGTTTAAATTACATATTTAGATTTTAGATTTTTATTTTTTCGTTTACCTAAGTTAAAAAGACGTGTAGTTTTATAAATACTTATTAACTTATCTTGTCATTGATAAGCGTGTCATTTTACTAGAGTATTTTAAATTTCCATTATCATGTTTGCGTTAGTTAATTGTATAATAAGCTCTTTTGTTTTGACTGACTGACTGAAATAGAATCAAAATATCGGAAAAACTACTTATTAAGATAAGAGGACCAAAATTTTAAGGGATATTCTTATTTGGGTCATAAACACTCTTTATGAAAAAGTATGTTGCAAAATTTTCATTTTAAAGTATACAAATACAGATATTCACTAACAGGTCAGCTGATTAGGGCCAAAAATAAAACAAAACACCCAATTTAAGGTTAGGAATATACTGAACAAACACACGATTGTTGAATACATTTACATTCATTACCATGGCTACCAACTTAGCAACCTTAGAATCAGTTAGTTATTATTCTTAAAAAGCAGTCACTTTTTAGGTTAGTTTAACAAAGTAAAAGGAAACACAAGCAAAAAATCAAAAAAAAAGGTTACTGCATTATAATTCAAGCATCAGTTGTTACATATTATACATTAAACATATTTAGATGTGTATCAATAACATACTGAAATTTCAGATCAATACTGATCTAACACATGGTTGATAAATGCATTTACATTCAATGCCACAGCAACCAAATTGGGAAATTTACAGTTAGTAATTTTTTTTTCTTCAAAACCAACTGTTAATTTAGGTTAGGTTAACAAAGTAAAAGCAAACACAGACAAAAAATCTACATAAAAGGGTTATTGTATTATAACTAAAACATCTGTTGTTACGTATTAAAAATAAAACAGCTGATTTGGATCAGAAGCTTAACGAAATTTTAGGTGAGGCCTATTTTAAGCGAACGAATGTTTCTTGAAAGCATTTGCATGTATTACCATAGCAATCAATTGCTAATAATAATTATCGGTCATTTCTAGGTTAGGAATATCTGTATAATATACTTTAAAAAATCAAAAATCCAAAACGCAAAAACTTTAGCCCTACAGCGCAGGTTCTAGGTCACAGCTACTACCACCACTTTACACCGATATAGCGATCCAAGTGATCAAGAGGGGGGAAAACAGAGAAACTCGTTTTTCATATTCGTACAAAATCAATCAACTCCTATAAAAGCGAGTGTACGTACGTGAGTAAATTATAATATAATCGCTGATTTGAAAAATCATCTATAATAGTTAAACAAAACCCAGCGCAGATTATACTTTGGGGTTATGTTTAAGACTTTAATCATTTTAATTTCTGGTGAAGTTGATGTTTTTAAATATGAGTAATGTATACTATAATACGCTAAAAGACTTGCTTTGAGGTTATAAACTAAATATAAAAATACAACCTTTTATCATCAATAGATTCGTTTATATAAATTTAAAGAAGAAATACCTATCCATTTAACTTCGGAAAGTACATCTTCGTATAACATAAATATAAACATATTCGATTATAAATTATTCACTATAATACTAATTTAATAATAACTTCTACATCATTTGATCTCTCAATATGAAATGAAAAGCAATTAAAAGATAATAGTTTTACCTGTCTTTAGATTTAAAATAATCTATATAAATAAATAATTTTAACAAATAGACCTTACAGTTTTATAAGCTTTATTGTACTCATTTACCGAGTTAAAAGTCCCCATCAGAATAGTTACTTAGGCCTAGATAAAGTTTGTTGTTTTTAAATAGTATATTTTTAAATTATGTATCTCTTATGTGTATCTAATTAATCTGCCTTAGTTTTTTGACGGGGCTTATTAGTTTTTCATAATTTTATTCAATGTTTACTTAAAGATCCAACTTAATTTATCAGTCTTGCAAATTAATTATTGCCTATCGTTTCTCTGGATGTTGAACCCTTAAAACTAACGAATGATGTTTTTCTGTTACGTTTTGTCAGATAGTTTTGAATTAAACAACTTTATTGTACCTTAAGATGTTTAAATGACCGCCATTTTGAAACGGATTACTGGAAGAAATTAATTTTTTAAACTTGGTCTTTACATTGATGAATAACTTGCTAAATGTCTACTAGCCGTTCTACAAATATACATTATTTAGCCTATATTTATGTGTGTACTTTTATTAATTCAAAACACGATAAATAAGCCACGATGGGTGTGGTTGTTAAGGCGTGAAAGCTTTATCAATCGACATGACAACCATCAATGGAAAAGTTCCAGTTTCAATTCCCATTGACTCCGAATAATTTTCTAAATGGTTTCTTAACAGACATCATTGGCTGTGGTCCGGATTCCACGTAAAACTGTAGGTCCCGTCTTCATTAGCCAAAGTGGCAAACAGCAGGACGTTAAAAAAAACAATCTAAGCAGCATAGACATACTAAATAATAAACCATATTGTTACAAATTATTATTATACCAAAGAATTTAAAAATTCTAAAATCGTTGTTACATAGCTATTTTACCTGTAGCTCCATTCTCCTGAAATGCTATCGTAAATCAGAATATTATTTTACTTGTAACTCGTAAAATAACTAATAATATCATAGATCCACCTGTAAACTTATAAAATGCTATTGCAAAGAAAACTCTCTAACATGTAAATTCTCTGTTGTGGTTTTGTTACAGGGGTTTACAGAGGGGCAGAATGGTGGAACTGATCCACAGTGTAACATTATAGCAGAGGAGGTACTTCTGCTGAAGCAGCCATTAATAGCTCAACTGAAAGCCTTTGACGATGATTATTATAAGTTTTGGGGTGTTTGGACAATTTTTTTTGCTGATAAATGTTTCTATAAGCCTCATATGTGTGACCTTTATCCAGTTGATCCCAATAGTTACGAAATCGTGTTTTCTAAACGTGTAAAACCATTTCAAATTAAAGGAGAGATTCTTAATGCAACACGAAATGTAGCAGGAATTATTAGTTCACACGATCTCAAACTGAAACAATATGAAAAACGAAAATTCGAAATATTACACAGATATTATCATGGGCAATCTAGTGATAGTGATGTGCTTGAACCGTTTGACATTTTTGTTTCAGACTATGTTAATGATTACGATAGCTTGGCAAGTGCAAGTAGATGTGAACCTTGTACCGACGCTAACAAGTTTTCCTCGTGTTTATATAAGGAATTAAACGAGATTAAAGAAGGTTTGGCAATATTTCAGGAGGTTGCGACATCAAGACGTGACCTACTGTTACCCGACACAATAGATTTACTGATAGAGGAGTTTAAAAAATTTCCTAATATTACTAATGAACAAATAACAGATTTCTACAAAAATACTGTCTTTATAAGAGAGGAGAAAAGTTATATATCTAGCCTTGAATCACGTTACGACTGGTACTTACGGGCTATGATTAGAGACTCAGTAAACAATTTTACCCAATTAGTACAGACTATTTTGGAACCTGCCTGCACACAGCACTCTTGCGTTGGAAATGTTTTAAAGGACGTAATTACACAAATTAAGCCATATTTGACACCTATTGCAAAGACTCTGCCTAGGTGGAATTTTAATACTATTGTAACTTCGTATGTAAAACCTGGAAATCTAACGGACATAAATTTAAT
>JAGFPH010009253.1:31228-48392 GCA_018207615.1 Philaenus spumarius
AGAAGTTTATATGCGAAACATTTTCAATTCGAAAGGACGCCACCAATTATCTTTTCAAAGTTAGTTTTTTCTTACTATATCACGCACAAATTTACGCCGTTTTACTAATATGTGAACGGCACTGTTTCTAGTTTTGAAAACACATCCTTTAACGGTAATTAGATTTTAATTACCGCTAAAAACCACATTGTGAATACACTTCAACAAACAGCCTGCGACAGGTCTTCACTCTATCAATTCTGATGAACAAGTGCGAACAAAGGTTTTACTTTTGGCGTCGTTCTTCTCATGTAGATGACGTCACATCGCGTGATCCTAGGGGACCGCAAATATGTCTCCCTACGGGCAGCACGGCCTATTACCAACATCACAGACCAAAATCCTGTCCTTGTTTTTTACATTATCACAGTTTGAATTATGCATACTGCCGACATAATAAATCAAATTCAGTTCTTTCAATGTCTACAACTGTCTTTTCAATATCTCTTAACAGTGGGCTAGAAATTTACTGAATCACTTCTTCAATTTTCCCTACTACTGTTCGATGTTTTGTATTTTGAACATTGTGAAATACAATTGCATAAATTGAATAAGATCAAATTCAAAATTGAAATAAGATGTTAAGTAAGATTTTTATTTTATATTATTAGAAACGTCTGCATTTTCCCTTTGAATTTCTATGTTTATTATTTACTTACAAAATACTAAGTTTTTTAAATAGGCTAAAATGTCCAAAATTTAAATAGCGACCCCCTTTACGTTATACTCTTATTGAAAGTTATTAAAATCCCTGAAACTCACATATATTACATAATTTATTTCACTAATTAATTGTTGCGATTTCAATAGGCCAGCTAGCCTTTGCAACGTGTATATATTTTAAAATGAGGTAAAAGTTAGGTAAATAGCAAAAGTATTAATTAACGTTGTCATATATATGTGATAAATCATTGTTAATATATTACGTGCATAAATACCGGCTGTCACTGAGTTGAACAATACAATAGTCTAGAGCTTTGTTTGGAGGGAAACCAGGGTTTGTTGAGTACATATAAAGCAGTATCTAACGAATAGAACCCCCTTGCAGTAACATTCCACACCATTTGAAAAACGTATTGTAATATCTATTTACAGTTTACGTCATTTATTTATTTAGATTCATTTAGTGTATAGCGTCAACGACTTCTATTTTTCGAAAATTCTAATTAGTTAACGTTTAATTCATTAATAACATTATTCATTGACAAATTGTATTCTTTAAAAAATAATATCAAATTCTTCAATAATTTACTTCTTTGAGAAATTCATTTTAATGGCAGATTGATGGAGCAAAATTTTACCAATTAATGTGCTTATTTTTATGTACAAATATTCAATTAGAAATTTTAGTCACAAAAATAACGTTTTTCTTAAAGAAAACATGTCGAGTTTAAGCAAACACAAAATAAACTTTTGTATGACATTAAGCAAGTTTTATGTTATGTTTATGTACCTTAAAATCAGTGCTGTAAAAATAAAAATAAATATATTATAAATATCAAACAAAATAATTCATAAATATAATTAGTTTATTTGTTTATAATTTTGTAAAGATACATTTATTTTATTATATACTAGCTGAATACCCGTGCTTCGCTATGGAGAATGGTTTTGTATCACTATGTTAGATAATAGTAATATATCTCCCTCATTTTCTTTCATCTTTTATTTCACGAAAGTGAATTATTACATAGGTACATGTATTTTCAATTAGTTTGGTATGTTTTGTTCATTGGTTTGCCTTCAATTGTTTCCGTCAAGGTATGTGTGTTGAATAATTTAAATCAATTAAAAATAAAGAATTCAGAGTGAAGAGCGTCTTCTTTTTCAACCGCTAAATCTACAGACTGGTAAATCATAGTCTAAGCTGGATGTTGCAGATCGAACAGATACGACTTTAATGTGCGCATGCATAGATCGGGATATATTTGATCAGCTTTACCAGTTTAAATATTTCCTTAAAATTAATAAATGCCAAATTTCAGATCTCTATCTTTAAGGAAAGAATACCAATTAATATTTATAGTTTTTAGGGGTTGTTATCACATTTTCACCCCTTAGCAGCACGTAATAAAATTTAAAACTGGTTTACTTTTGATGAGTGTTTTAAAGAATAAATGTACAAAATTTCAGCTTTCTGGCTTTAAGGAAAGTATAACAAACAACATTAATTTATTTAGGGGTTGTTTCAACCCTTAAAGGCCAAATATTTTAAAATTATTTCTTAGTACGTCTCTAGTGTCTATGAGCATACGTTTACCAAATTTCACGTTCCTCAACGTTGTTCAATTAATATTTATAGTTTTAGGGATTGTTCATACTTTTCAATCCCTTAGCAGAACGTTACAAATTGTAAAACTGGTTTATTTTAAATGCATCTTGTTAGAAAATAACGTACAAAATTTATCTCTCTAGCTTTCAGGAAAGTATAAAAATTAATATTAATTGTTTTAGGGGTTGTTGCTACATTTTCAGCCCTTAGCAGAACGTGACAAAAACTAAAACTGGTTCACTTTTTATATATATCATTTTAAGAAATAAATGTACACAATTTCAGCTTTCTAGCTTTAAAGATAGTAAACAAATAATATGTACAGTTGTAGGGGTGGTTTCAACCCTTTAATGCCATATATTTTAAAATCCTTTCTAGTGCCTGTTAGCAATATGTTTACAAATGTCACGTTCCTAAGTGGTATTCAATTATAATTTATAGTTTTAGGGGCAGGTACTACATTTTCACCTCTTAGCAGAAAGTACCAAATGTAAAACTGGTTTATTTTTTCTATCTATCCTGTAATAAATAAATTTACAAATTATCAGATCTCTAGCTTTAAGGAAGATATAAAAGAGCCTAGCAGGACGAACGAATTTTAAAACTGGTTTACTTTTTATATGTATCTTGTAAGAAATAAATGTACAAAATTTCAGCTTTTTGGCTTAAAGGAAAGTGTAACAACCGGGATAGATTTGATCAGCTTTACGCTTTTAAACATTTCCTTAAA
Source organism: Philaenus spumarius (assembly GCA_018207615.1). Taxonomy (NCBI): domain Eukaryota; kingdom Metazoa; phylum Arthropoda; class Insecta; order Hemiptera; family Aphrophoridae; genus Philaenus; species Philaenus spumarius. The sequence continues at coordinate 34,270 of JAGFPH010009253.1, forward strand.
ATTAATAAATGCCAAATTTCAGACCTCTAGCTTTAAGGAAAGAATAAAAATTAAGATTTATGGTTTTAGGGGTTGTTTCAACCCTTAAACGCGAAATATTTCTAAATTCTTCCCAAGTTCAAATCTAAGGCCTATGAGAAATATGTGTACCAAATTCGACGTTCATAGGCCATATGGTTTTTGATATATAAAACAAACAATATTTATGCTTTCAGGGGTTGTTTACAACCCTTAAACGCGTAATATTTTAAAATCCTTTTTAGTGCGCCTCTTGCACCTATGAGTAATACAATTTGAGTACCACATTTCACGTTCCTAGGCCGTATGGTTTTTGAGATATAAAACAAGAAATATTTATGGTTTTAGGGGTTGTTTCAACCCTTAAACGCAAAGTATTTTAAAATCCTTTCTTAGTTCGCCTCTAGAGCCTATGAGCAATATGTGTACCAAATTTCACATTCCTACAAGGTATGGTTTTCGAGATACTGTGATGAGTGAGTCAGTCAGTAGTATTTCAGCTTTATATTAGTAATTCCGCATATATCGAACAATTTGAATATCAGCTGTAAACATATACATAAATATGAGTGATATCTTGTTAAACCCACTCAACCAAGTAGTTTGCTATAGTTTGAATTCCAACAAAATTGTGTAAGTTCGAGAATTATTTCTTTTGTTCAGTTTTCTTGAGATTAACAATACTCCCTCTTGTTAAATAAACTACTTTGTAAGGCAATGATAATATTAAAAATATATACAATTCATAAAATAATTTTTGTATATTTAATGCAACATGACAGAAAGATATTTGAGTGGGGCAGTCTACTGTTACGTTCTGCAAATACCTAAATAGTTTTTCTGAACCTAATTAATTGAAAGTGCACATTTACATTTTAAAATGGTTATTTTCAAAACGCAAATTGTGCGTACAAATAAAACACGTATACATAAAACAGTTACAACAGAAATTCATTCTTATTATTTTTTAATTCATATTTGTGATATAGGTTTTTATTGCATTGTCCTAATGAAACACATGCATACCTAATATAATTTCCATTTAATCAATTTCCATTGACATTGAGTCAATTTAACAATTCGTTCCATTTAATTGTATCAGTAGGCTTATAACAAGCCTTTCTTTCTTTAGTATTAAGTAATAATATTTTTTAAATATTCTAAAGATAAATTAATACATGTGTTTAAAAACAAAATATAATAATTTATTCTCAGAAATCAGCTGCAAATGTTAAAACATTATTGTATCTGAAAAAGAGGATCTACGAGTTAATGGACTTTATTGAAGATTGTGCAATATATAAATAATATCTTTATTGTATTTGTTTTGTTACTGTGATTAATTATAACTATTCATTTTCAAAATGTTGAACCAAATTTGTGATCCTTAGTACTACAACACATCCCCTATCAAAATTGGTTTTATCGTTCGCAAATACATTTCAGTCACTATTCCACACGATATTTTCAACATGTTGGACCAAATTTGTGACACTCAACTATGAAAATATGGTTTCTGTACAAACAATCATGATAAACAATATTCTCTTGGTATTGTCTTTCTTTATTCTATTGGTAGCATTTATCTCGAAACCTGTGCGAGTGCATATAAATACGAATTCTGATGTTACGCTATGAATGCAAAATCATGCACATTCAGTCTTAATATTTTTTTTAAAAGTGCCAACAAATTATAACTGCGAAAATTTAAGATTTTTTCTTTTAAAATGGCATAGTGACAAATAATATAATACTGTAATAACGTAGGATCAGTTCTGGGTGTGTACCAAAACGTAGACTGTGGTTATACACAGATTAAACAACAAACACCGAACCACAAAAACAAATTCCACCGAAACAAATTAAGGTTTATTTACGAAATTGCTTATTAAAAAGTATCACAATACTATATTATTGTAATTTCAGGGCTGGGTTGTATATAGACGTAATGGGTTTTGAAGTTTGTAAATTAAATTAACACCTGGAATGGGATATTTGAAAAAGAAATTAAATAATAATATCTAAATACGCGCAGTGTATTCCCTTCAATAAAATAACTTTAAATTTTGAAATGTCTAAAATGTGTAAACTTTTTCTGGTTTCAATAACTATAATTTAAGTTTAAATAGCATGTAGAATTAATGCTTAAAATTGTCAGTATGCTTCTTCACAATATTTAAGCAAATGTACAAGCTTCAAAGTAATCTTCCTTAATGTTGAGCTCTAACGTCTTAATCAATCTAAACAGCAAATACAATTCTATCAAATTTGATTGAACCACCAGCGAACTTTACTTTAACGAGAGATTGTAAAAAACATTACAATTAATATAATAATTAAAAATAGTTTTGTCAAATACTAAGAAATCTAAACAAAATCCATACTCTGTTATTTTTAACAGAAAAATTTAGATTCACTTTATTATTAATTAGAATTTTACAAAAACTTTTGTAATGTAATATCATATTATATAGGGATTTGAATAAGAAAACGGAATACAAATACGTTTTCTATTTAATGCAGATTATAATAAACTAAGCATTAATATACATTAAAATACAAATCATTGGTATAATTTATTTGAAAGACGTACTAATACCACTGGACTTAATACTACAATTCCTTACTATTGATATTAAATTCGATGAGCTAAATTCGTGACTCGTGCACAAATAATTTCAATAGAGTACCTTTATCTAATTTATTGAACACCAATTTATTTCTTTACACAATCCATGAAATCAAACTGTATCGAGATTTCCCGGTGTAGAATTTGTTATTGTTTTAGAGTAAAAAATAAATTAACAACCATACATAACTATTTAGTAGTTATAAAAAGAGAAATTAGGACTAATACATTCACATTCTCTAGAAGTTTTCAATCATGAAGATTGCATTGTGTCTGTTTGTACTTTGTGTGGGACTCTTGCCAGCCGTTGTAAGTACAGTATATATTTTTGTTGACTTTTGCAAATATTGTATTAAGAATTAGTACATGTGCTTATATACACATATGGTTAATATCCTTCCATTCTATGTAATAATTATTTTACGTTTTATAAAGCTTATTATGTTAATTTAAAAAATATTATTACGAAACAAGGTTTATTAATTATTAAAAAAAGTTAGAATTAAAAGAAATATAATATAAAAACTACAGATGTTCTCACTATACAACTGACTCAAAAACGTAAAAGTGTTTAAGTTTATTTCTTATTATTTCAATATAATAAAAATCATTTTTATAAAGTAAACATAGGAAGGTAGTTAATAAAACTACACTTATGTTTCCTTAAAAAATATAATTAATCAATTATGTTTAACTACAGTGTTATATATATTTTTTTCAAATGTAACTGCTTTTAAAATTTTAGTTAAATTTTTTAATACAACAAATTTAAAAACAAAATCAAAATTGTTCATTTATTCGCGCCTTCTATTTTAAAGCTTGTCTTGTGTTATATCGGACAAATGATATCAGTTATACAAGTCTTATCTAACAACAAAATTTGTTAATAATAAACAATTGGATATATCTTAAAACTTCGTCATTTTTTGTCTCAATATTTAAGTTTACCGTTAACATTTGTTTAAACTAATTAAACCAGAACTAACTTTTACCATTATTTTAAATAATCTACTAATTAGATAAAAACTAAAACAGTTTAAAAACCATCGACTTTTGTATTACAAAATTTGTTTATTGCTACGAATAGATTTGTTGAGTAATTAAAGGTATATTTAGTTATACTATTTATTAAAATTAGTGTATTTGATGTATTGAAATTGAAATTGAAATTAATTCATTCTTCCTTTTTTACAAACCTTGTAAAATATAATACATGCATTAAGCATAAATATAACACATTTTAAATAAAGTAATAAATTAAAATTACAAAGGGAAGTATTAGGTACCCTCTATAGGAATCCTGTAATGAGGGTTACCTTTACTTCAACAACAAAATAAAATTTATTATATCAGAATACTGAATAGCACATAACAGAAATAATCAATTATAAGGAGTTTTACAGCAACAATTTTCATTTTGTATAAGCATTTTTAATAGAGCAGATGAGATAAACTGGAATTTATCTTCCTGTAGCGCATGAATCAAAGCTTACAAATTGAAAAAGAAATACAGTAAAAGAAATTTTTAGAAAATTTGAAAACAAAAGTGAATTGGATTATATTACTTATTTAGGAGAGTGTCTACATTGTCGAGACTGAGCAGCCAAGATTTCAAGCTTCTCGGGAATTTTGGTTGCCCAGTACAATGTTTGATATATACTGGTAATTTGTTGTACAATTTTCTAACTATATAAGAAAAAGAATTTATAAAACTTGTCAGCCTAGGTTTTGGAATAGGCAAATTGTGTCTAGAACGGAGTGATAATTTATACGTATTAAATACAGTGGGAAATTGTCCACTTCTCCTGTAGAAGACACTACGAACTTTGTATATAAATAAATGTTTAAGTGGTAGTAAAGATAAACTATGAAAAATAGGTCTTGAAGGTTCAATTCTGTTTTTATTTTGTATGACACGGAAAATGCCTTTTTGAATTATTTTAATAGGATACAGGTTTATGTTGTAAGCAGTTCACCAGCAAATAATTCCATATTCCAGTCTGCTTTGGACTAGTGAAAAATAAAGTTTCCGTAACATGTACTTTTGGCAGACACCCTTTAAGAAATAAAAAACTCTAATAATTCTATTCAACTTATTTTTAAAGCATTTATATGGGTTTTCCATGACATGCGTCTATCTATCATAACCCTCAAATATTTTTTATTTTCTGAATTTTCTATAAAAGAACAGTTCAAAGCGCACTGTGAGTTTTCATTTATACATTTTAAACATTTATACGTACTGCGGCAAAAGATTCTTCAGTATCCTTCAATGAAATCTTCATAAAACTAGTTTTGCTAGTGCTAAGTGTAATTTTATGTATAACAAACCACAACCGCAAGACGATTAAATCTTCTTTCACGGCTAATTTACATTCATTCCAATTTCTTTTTATATAAATTAAAGCCGTGTCGTCAGCAAAAGAAATCAACCTACCACTAAACTTGCCATTGCAAAGGGTATTTACATAAATTAAGAATAAAATTTGTCCTAATACTGTTCCTTGAGGATTTCCACAATCAACAACACCCCACTCGCTCACATGTGCTCCAACTTTAACACACTGCTTCCTGTCTTTCAGGTAACTTATAAACCATTGGTGAACTACACCCCTGACACCACAGTCCCATAAGGCATCAAGCAGGATTTTATGATCAACAGTGTCGAATGCCTTAGTAATGTCTAAAAAAAGGCCACACGTTTTATCCCCATTATTCAACCCACTCATAACTAAATAGCTGAAATTAAGGAAAGCATCCTCAGTTCTTTTTCCAGTCATGAAACCGTATTTATTAGTGCTGAAAAAAAATCGGTTTTATTTAAATATTATACAATTTGATTTTTCATTAGTTTTTCAATAACTTTAACAAAAACAGAAACCAGAGATATTGGCCTATAATTTGACATTTCAAGCCGACTTCCTTTTTTGTGCATGGGAATAACTAAAGACATTTTAAATTTACCAGGGAACGTTCCGGATTCAAAACTTAATTAACAATGTGAGTTATAATGTCACCTAATTGAGGAAGCAATCTTTGTGTTGTGTTTGAAGATTCCGTCTATCCAGGAGCTTTCTTAATTTTAAAGACATAGATGCTTTTTCAACATCCTGTAAAGTTACATAGAAACTTCACTCAACCTTTGTTCAAAAAAATGCTTATATTTACAACCAGCTTTGTCTACTTCACCCGTGTGTTTGCCTAGGGTTTTGAAAATATTTAAAAAATTACAATTGCGTTCATTTGCTACAGATTTTTTATCAATAACAACCGTATCATTTATTTGTAAACCGGCAATTGTGTTAGTTTTGCATTCTTGACCAGCAAGTTCATTAATTTATTTCCATTCACTTTTAGAGTTTCCATTACAATTTGTAAACCTATTACAGTAATATGCATTTTTCGTCTCCCTTAGGTCAGCTTGTAGTTTTGTTTGGAAATCTTTAAAATGATGTGTAATTTAAAATTGTTAGGCTGTTTTAAAACTATCTTAAAAAGCATATTTGTATTTTTTATTTTATAGCAAAGATATGCATTAATCCATGGCTTTAAATGTTTAAATTTGTTTTGCAAAATTTTTACTTTCCTAGAAAGAGAGAGAAATTTATTTAAGATATCGTAAAAGTTATTGAGTCAGACGAGTCAGATTGCAGGTAAACAGAAGTCAAGTAAACCTGGCCCAACAGAGTGTTTACTTTACCCTATCATTGTTGTCCCTAAACTCGACTGTCCTCACGATCTATTTGCTTAGTTTTGTAATCACGATAAGATAACCCGAGTACCGTCATGCTATGATCTGTTATAGCTTTATGCAATATTGATGACAATATTTTAAAATCCTTCCTTTGTGTAATTCTTATAAAAATATGATCTATGCAAGTTTCGCTAAATTTTGAAATGCGCGTGGGTTCGTTTATTAGCGACTTAAAACCAAAAATGCTGTGAACAGTTTTGTACTCTTCTATTAACTTTGACTCCTCTAATAAATTAATATTCATATCAATAATAATAATTATATTGTCTTTATTAATTTTAGCCTGCAAATAATTTTGAATTTCTTTTACGAAATCATTCTTATTAGTATTATGAATTCTGTAAATAACTAACATAAGAAAAGATACACTCGTAAATTTGAATTCGAACTCTAAAGCGTCGGATGTAGTCTGAAAAGAACTTTTTTCTTCATATTTTAAATATTTATCTATGTAAACAATTATTCCCTCAGAACGATAGGGTTCATTACAATTCTCTATAATATCATACCCTTCAGTAGTGTATAGGTAAGTTTCACACTGGTCTATCCACACTTCTGTTAACGCTATAATATGGGGCATTGAATTTAGTGCTGACATCTGCGTTAAAAAAACATCGAAATTTGCTCGTGTAATTCTAATGTTCTGTTGAACAATTATAAGATCACTATTTAAAAACATGGTCATTTATAAAATAATTGTTTAGAGAAAGTACCATTAAGCTGTACAAATGAAATTTATAAAAAAAGACAAACTTAAAAATTATAACTTACTTCAAAAAGTACATTCACAAGTAGGTATACTTTACACTTTAGCGAGATCATATTTTCTTGTAATCGTTATAGCCTCATCTTTCCTCATCTTTCCGCATGAAGATTTTACCGCCACGAATCCAAGCGTACTTATAGTTCTTCTCCTTTTTCACCTCCTTAACTATAGCAAAGAGCTTTCTCCGTGCTGGGCTTATCGATTCGTTAACGTATATTGGAGACTCTGAGCTGAATCCGATGTCCCTTGCAGTGAAATCCCGTTTATTCTGCCTCTTTTTACAAATGAATATTTCCTTATCAGTGAATCTCACGAATTTAAATATGATACCAGGAGTTCCAAGATCGGGTAGTTGTTTTCCGAGTCTGTGGCAGTTATCGACCATAATACCATCGATTTCAAATTCCATCGCTGAACCAATCTTTTTAATAAAGTCACAGACATCTTCATTCCCAGTAACCGGAACGCCCTAAATTTCTTCCTCGTGTACTGTTCCAGACCCTCTATTTTATCCATCAGTTCTTCAACTTGTTTTCGCAGTCTTCCATTTTCCGCGTCCGGTTCTTCCATTCTCTGCAAACACTACTTCATATTTTTTGCTTGCTCTTTCATCGCATTGTTAGCATATGTCTATTTTCTGATATATCAATTCATAAGAGTTGTTAAAATCCGTTTTGTCCTGCTTGTTAATTCTCTTAATCTCTTGGAGTTCCCTCATTATGTCTTCGAGCGTAAGACTCTCTGAAGACGCAATTGAGTCAAACCTCAAACTTTTTCTCTTTTCCTTCGTGCACGGAGGACATCTCCACATCAGATTCCCGCTGTTAACAATGTCTATATCCGCCTTACTCATGTTTGCACATTGTCCGTGAAAGATCTTACAATCAGCGCAGGCAAGTTTTATTTGTTTTTGCGTTAACACTTTATTACACACCACGAGCCGACATAATTAGCGATGAGTTTAAATGATTGCAATACAATAAACTGAACCCGTTTTACACCAAATAACTGTTGAAGCGAAACTAAAAAGCTGTAAAAACAATATTTCCAGTATATTGGAACATTGCTAGTAATCAGTGAACGCACGAAATTAAAACTCTGCAAAGTAGCTCCCACAAAGCTATAGGAAATCTTTCTGCCGTACTCCATGAACTCTGATTTGTAACGAATGAGTTACATACAATTCAATAAACAAAATTCACAACAAAATTTACAAAACCCAAAATATAATACCTAAAACACAATAATCTAATCATATACCTACTGCTACCATTGTCCAATATTCTTGAAAAAGGGGTTTGTAGAAATAGAAAGTTTGGTAAGGGGGAATCCATCCCGCTATCCGCTGACGAGGCAACAACACATCCCGAGATCCCGTGAGCACCGACCTCTATCTCATATACTATGTCTGATGTCCGCTGTCACTCTGCAACATCCAAGGTAGAGGTTTCGAAAGAATAGTCACAGAAGGTCTACTCTACGACCTGTGGTTCGCGCTGCAGCTGTATTAGCTCTGTAGCTCTTCGCATATCCAGTAAGCCGTATAAACGCAGCATGCCACTAAACAAACTCAATGGCCACAATTAATAGTGGTATACATATTCAACACCGTCAATATATACCGCCTCACTCTGAAACTGAGCAAAACGTCACAGTCGAGTCTATCACATTACACCCGTCAAACCAACAATTGTTTTTCGCAAAAAAGTTACGCAAATTCTACTGCCTTGTACGTACCGAGACCCTAGTACACTCTGTATTATTATCACACATAACTGAACTTAAAAACTAACTCATACATCATACCATAAATAAACCCGCAGTAGCTTATAAACTCAACTCGTATGAGGTGCAATAAAAGTAAACTCAATAATCTTACAAACTCCAAAACACGTGCCTAAACACCAATAGCGCTCAACAACATCCTGTTATGACTGTAACACACATAAACTTGAACTTGCCACAAACTGCCGAATTTACTCAACCGCCAAACATTCAAAATACAATATACAATGGTCAACAACATACAACCTTGAAACAAAGTTAAACTGCCGCATCAGCGTCTCCTGGTTTGTTAACCGCTTTGTTTTACCTAGCAAATATCCGTCGGCTATAACTCTTTAACGTCTGCAAACTTTAAACACATCCAATCTTCTTAAATCGACAGAGTCTATTCCCTGACGTAGCAAAATGAATGAATCCCGACTCTATATGTAACACGCTGTACCACTTACAGCAGAAAACTACAACGCTCGCAAATTCATAAGCCCGGAAAATACAGAAACATATTATTCGATATTCACAGTAAAAATATCACCAATACGCCAAACTATGATTGAGGCGGCACAAATATCATTGAGGCGGCATTTCTACTTGCGCGCCATCCGAACTGCCATCCGCATAACATTTGAACCGTGGTATACCTGATATCTGTCAAAAAATACAAAACAAAGACATTAAATTGTTAAAAAGTTAAATTAACACGAAAGTTCATCACCCGATTCCATTTCAGTATTACAAAGTCATCACCCTTACCGTGTGTAAATAAAACAAGTAACATACATGCACAGAACGCAACGTTTGAGTATTCCAAAGCAGATTACGCAGTACAAACAATCAAAACACTTGTCAACACTGAATTCTCAACCAAGCTTACTAAATTCACCTTCATCACAAATACAGCCATATGCTACCAAATATAGTAGGTCAAACCAGAGAAGAACTATTTTTCACGAGGAAATAAAAAAAAAAATATCGCTGATCCCAAATTATATCGCCTTAACAATCACCTCGTACACTTTGCACGTTAAATACAACACTTGACAAAACCATATCGTTTATAATATCACATAACATAATCTCACAACAAGCCATTAACACGTATATATATATTCAAAATATAAAAGTCACTTTTATCATGAAAATGCCAAACATGTATGAACCACGTAACAATACCAATCCAAAACCTCAAAAAAAAAAAAATTCTTCCAAAATTTATCAAAACTTCCCCAAATCAAAATCTCAAAAATAAAAAAACTGCTTCTAAACTGTTTAAAATGTATTCTGAACCATCAATTACTTTTGAAATAAGTACTCTGAATTATTTTTCATTAAATCAGCCTGCTTTTATCTCAAGCATGTATCAATCGTGTGTGTTTGGCATTTACACATTCCAATAAAACACAATACCGGTACTTAAACATAAAAAAATCAAAAATGATATCATAGGCATAACGAAAATACAAAAGTTAGTAAACCAAAACAACGTCTGACTTTCAACCAGCAAAATCTCTCCTCTCTCTTATTTTTGAATAAGTAATTGTTATGTCTTAAGTGTGGTTTTCTTACAAAAAAGCAAGTTTTTTCAAAAACCTCTTCATAAAAAACACAACCAGTCCAAATGACATACAAACAAATCCAATACAAATGTCAAATACTTAACCACAAGAAATCGGTTTTTAAAATCTATCAATCTATCAACATAATCTGTTAAAAATATAAAAGCAAAAACAAATATCACTGAATCAAACCATACAAAAATTTAAACTTAATCACCTTAAACAGTTCGGTCTCTTTTCTTTCAAACAAAAAGCCAATTAACCTCCCACAAAAATCCAGTTTTTTATAAAAAAACTTCTTATTAAAAAAGAACTAAAACACGGCCGATACTTGTAAGTGACAACAATTTTTAGTAAAGACTAAAACAACGGCCGAACACCACTTTTTTAAGGGTGGTTTAGGCCCTTTTGGTTAGGGTTCAAACACTAAATGACAGGTTATTAACAAATATCAATAAAAATACATCAGTGGTTCATTGGTAATACTTATCTTAACTTTGATTTATTCGCACGCCCTTGCGATTATACAGATACGTACAATTTCTGACACATTAGCCTACACTAATACCACATACATTTCCTTTACTAGATCTCGAATTTAGAAGACAGACTAGATGTACAATATCGGCATCTAAAGCGAGTTACGTGTATGTCGTCAACCCCCAAAACTCTGAATTCAACGTGACTATAACAATAGACCAAAATACTCACATTTGCTTACTCAGTGAGCCTGTCTTCAATGCGTCCTGGCTCTTCCTTTACTAGAAATCATTCCTGGAAGTTCCAATAGTCCAAACTTTGAGCTTTGTGTTGTGTTTGTTGCTTGAATCTTTTTAACTGTATTTTATTAATTTGTTTAGTGAATTCAACGTTACTAGTTTTTCTAACAACTACAATATCAATAAACCTTACACTTAGTACAAGTACCGCAAAATTGTGAAACTATCAACTTATAAAATTTAAAAAAATCTCTTTATTTGCAATTTTTAGAACATTGTATTCTCTACAAGATTAATTATAATTAATTTCAAGGTTTTAGCAACAACTATTAAACATATATCTAAAACAGATGCAATTTTAGTATTGCTTAAAAGTATAAGGTAAACAATAAAGTTGATTTTGGATAAGGTCGCCGAATCAATATATTAATACAAGATTAATGTAATATTACCTGTTTTTTTCCATGAAGTGAACCACTAGTATTGTAAACACTACCGCGGTTTCGGACGTATCAATCGTCCATCTTCTGGTGTGAAAAATCGCTCACAAGAGGTCGTCAAAGATTAAAAAAAATTAATGAATTAGCCAAAAACATTTTACCTTAACGTACAGCAAAAATAATAAATTAGGTAACAAATTACAGCCGATTGTCCACAACAAAGACTTTAGTGAACGTGCTGGTGTCTATAAATTGAGTTGTAACGACTGTCCTAAAAATTATATAGGACAGACAGGTAGTTCGTTTGTCAAGAGGTATAAGGAACACTTGCCGAAATCAAAGCCGACTAAAATAATGTCCAATTTTGCAGCTCACATTGTCGAATTTGATCACAAATACCTTCGGACCAACATGAAGGTTATTGAAGAATATGAAATTTACAAGGCCATGAAAATGTAACCCCGTAATGTGTTAAATGACAAGTTGTCTTTTAGTGGCAACCCGATATACGACACTGTCCTTAAATTATCTAATACTTACACGAATGGAGGGGGAGATTATACACTGATTTAGGACTACGCAACCGTTAGTTCTGACCCAGTACCCGTGCGGGCAACTACAAATTAAATCTTGTGCGTTGTTTGTTGTGATTTTGTGTATGTGTTGTAATGTCAATGACGAACTCATGTGAGCGATTTTTTACACCAGATGATGGACGATTGAATACGTCCGAAACCGCGGTAGTGTTTAAAATACTAGTGGATCACTTGACGGAAAAAAAAACAGGTAATATTACATTATCCTTGTAATACAGTTGAACATCAATAATCCTTAAATTTACAATATAGATAATTGCCTTTCTTAGTATTCAAAGAAATTCTTTTAATTTGTAGTTACATTGCAGCACTGTTTTAACGTTCATAGTCGGCTTCATCAAGTGTAGGAACTCAACACTTAAATAAAACACATAATAACACTGAACACAAACGGCTCAAAAATATAATTAAATTTATCTGAGGTCTTAGTCACAATTAGTTCAAATACCGAAGGGTTAATATAGCAAGTAGTCCAACGTTATTGTTTCTAAAAAACATCAATGCTTTTGCAATTTCTAGAACATTTTATTCTTTAAAAGTTTAATTATCATTAATTTCACCGTTTTATCTCAAACTATATTGATCAAAAACTGATTAAGTATTAGTTGCTCTTAAAGTTTAATGTGTCAGTTTTACTACTTAATCACTGACTACTCATCCATTATTTTAACACTTCCCGTGGAAGCAGTGACTCAAAATTTAGTGTAATGATAGGTCTTCGGATAAAAGTAAAGGGAATGTTATAGCTGAAATGTTATAGCCTATTTATTCATATGCTTTTTATGGGCTTTATTCTGGGAGGAAGTTTGCACATGATATATTTTTAACGTTTATATTTTTTTGAATTTTTTTAACAAATGTTTTTTAATTTTGTTCTTTTTTTATGAAAATTTAGTAAATAACTCTATCTTCATCCACAAAAATAAGTGAGTATGAAATAATATTTTCCCATGATCTTTCACTTAAACTACAAGAGTTACTTAATATTAATAATGATACGATAACTTTAATAGGAAGAAAAATGTTGATAAAAAGAAAAGAAAGAAACAACTTTAGTAAAAGGAGTGAGATTTCACTCCAACAAAACAAAATTGTAAAAAATAATAAAAATGCCCTATCCGAAATGATATTGTAATTTATTTTGTATGTGTATTTTGCGATTTGTCTTATGAATGATATTTTTATTTAAATTTAAGCTCTTCTTTTTAATTTCCCTATTGTTGTTTCTGAATGAATTATAATTTGTCTTAAATTAATAAATTACAAACTTATTAGATTTTTCTACATTTATAGAGACATGCAACATTATTAATATACATAACAATAAGGTAAATAATATTATAATTTTAAATTAGAGCTTAATGGTAAAAGTTATTTCTTAGTAAGTGAGAATAATAGTAGAAATGACCGGGGTATAGCGAGACAAACAAACAAACCAAAGGTCACGGTCCAAAGGTCAACCTGGGAATAGCGTTAATTTTTGGCTTCTTATGTAAACAAAGATAAGATAATAAGGATTAAGTAAACAAAGATAAAGATTAAGTAAACAAAGATAAGGATTAAGTAAACAGTCTAAAGGTCATAGATAAAAATAGGGCTAATTTTTGACTCCTTGTGTCAGCAAAGATAAGGTAAGTAAATAATTAGTCTGTCGCTCAAAGTTCAACCAGAGTTTGGTCCAGTGTGTCAACAAAGATAAGGTAAGTAAATAATTAGTCTATCGCTCAAATTTCAACCGGGGTCTGGACCAATGTGTCAACAAATCAAAGTAAATATTAATTAATGTAAATAATTAGTCTTTCGCTCAAAGTTCAAACAGAGTTTGGTCCAGTGTGTCAACAAAGATAAGGTAAGTAAATAATT
>JAGFPH010009254.1:8919-32073 GCA_018207615.1 Philaenus spumarius
CAATCTGTTCGGTAATTTTGGAGAAATCGTGATTTAGTAATGTTTACCCCCAAATCCCCCTAAAATTTCCAATTTTTTAAAACCCTTTTGTAGTGAACCCTTATTTCCTTAGAGGAAGCTATATTCCAAATTTCCTTCCAATCCGTTCGGTAATTCTGAAGAAATCGTGATTTAAAAAATTTTGATCCCCCCAAACCCCCCTAAAATTTCGAATTTGTTCAAACCCTTTCTTAGTGAGTAACTATGGCCCTAGAGGAAGCTACCTACCAAATTTCATTTCAATCCGTTTGGTAGTTTTTGAGAAATCGTGATGAGTGAGTGAGTGAGTGGTTTTCGCTTTTATATATAAAGATTGCTACTCACGTACGTATGTACAGTACACTAGTTTTTATAGGAGTTGATAAATTTAAGCTCTCCAATCGTAGGTTTTGTATTGGTACCTAAAGTTTTTGTTTTTTCCACGACTAGTGCAGTCATTATAAGATCCTCTGTAATTTTTATGTTCTTTTAACTTACATTGACTTTCTCTTATGTCATGACTTTTAGTAGTACGGTAACGCATGCAACGGCATTTCTAGTAATGAAAACTATAAGGCGATTGTCATTTTGCGAAATGACACCTAATGTCACAAATCAAACAAAATAAACATTTTTAACTAGTGTCAATGTCGCGACATTTTCTGTTTATTTGCTGTCGTATAACTCAGACACGGAATCCAAATGAAACAAAAATTGTCGCACTGTCAAGATGTCATGACTTTTACTGTCACGTTGACCTTAATAAATTCAGTAAGAGTTTTGCTAATTTTACACTTCTGTGTCCGGTTTTGGATTTTTGCAACCGAACACAAAGGGGAGCCAACACAGACACCATGACGCACAGATACGTCTAGGAGAAAGCGTTGTATCCGTGACTAAGACGGCCATTGTATGTTGCATAACGGGGAAGTGCATATAATCTACCACTGCTGGACTTTCCCTGTATTGTGAAATGCCTTCTATAGTCACTGGGACGGGCGAAAATTTGCCGTTTCATCTTCCAACAGTCGGTGACAGGAAGGCCACTCACTCTGGATTAATTACATTACAGGACGCACATTGTTTGTGTTGGAGTTTGTTTTCAATAGATAGCGTTAGTCGCTTTTTGGTCCTCTCTAAGGTTATTAGCGAATTTCCATAAGAAAAATGAGCTATTGCAGAGGCCCTTATGGTAAGACCCAAGGTCGGGAGTAGCAAATGAGCATCGTTTACGGTCCCCAGAACACATTTTGGGGTGTCATTAAAAATCACATATATTTATATTTATATATGTACTAGCTGACCCGTACGGCGTTGCCCGTGGTGGTAGGTATTTTCAGTCTTTTTAACGTAATTGTATTCTTTTTAAGTGTTCAGTCAGTGAGAGGTATTTGGCTTTTATATATGTAGATATTAAATAATAAAAGCACTATTGTCATAATAATAAAAGATCTGAAATTATGATTTTAGTAACTTTGATCCCCTAAACCCCTCCTCATATTTCGAAATTTTGCATACCCTTTCTTAGTGAGCACCTATGGCCCTAAGGAAGCTACATACCAAATTTCATTCCAATCCGTTAGGGAGTTTTGAAGAAATCGGTTTTTAATAACTTTGATCCCCCCAAACCCCCTAAAATTTCTAATTTCTTCAAACCCTTTCTTAGTAAGCACCTATGGCCCTAGAGGAAGCTACATACCGAATTTAATTCCAATCCGTTCGGTAGTTTTGAAGAAATCGGTTTTTAATAACTTTGATCCCCCCAAACCACCCCTAAAATTTCGAATTTCTTCAAACCCTTTCTTAGTGAGAACCTATGGCTCTAGAGGAAGCTACATACCAAATTGAATTTCAATCCGTTCGGTAGTTTTTGAGAAATCGTGATGAGTGAGTGAGTGGTATTTCGCTTTTATATATATATAGATTTATGTAGTGTTCTCACTCTAGCCGCATTTTAAATCCGATTTGGTCCAAATTTGGTACACATGTTGGTTGTCTATGTCGCTCGGACGAGTTCGTAAGCCAAAAAATTCCAACAACCGGAAGTACGTTTTTTGACAGGAAGTAACTATTTTTTGGGGAATTTTCCTACGAGAATAAATGTTTTTTAGAGTTTTTTCTACAAATATAAATGTAGGATGTTATTCTGCACATTTTGTTTCTTTACGCTACCTTATAGCTCGCTTGGTTCCCCCAAAATCGATCAAAATGTAAAATACCATAAAAGTACTCGGTTCAAAGCCATGTGGTGGATTCTGCCGTGGGGTTGGCGTGCGAAGAATGCACGCATTGCACTGTGTATTAAAAATACTCTCAATATACGGAATGGCGAGCGAAGCACGGAATGAACTATGCATTGAAAATACTCCCAACATGCGGAGTGGCGTGAGAAGCACGCAATGCACTGTGTACTGAAAATACTCCCATTAAGCGGAATGTCGTGAGAAGCATTTTGCAGCTATTCAGCGCCGTCGTGAATAGATCTATTTCTCAAATTTTTGGTTGAAGCCTTAAATCATAGGCCTATTAACTTAATTTTGGAAATTTGCTGAACTCACGTTCGCGGTCCAGCTGCGTGGTCAAATTATTTTATCTCACGTCAGGGTTTTATTTATGCATTTGAATTTTTAAACAAAACTGCGCTATTAATAAAGTAGAAACAATTCAATCACGCGAATGAACCACTGACGTGAGTAAAGACGCATTTATGTGTTTGCGCAAACATTGGTCCATAAACTATGCAACGGTTTGCGCAAACGTTTAAAATAACTTTCAGTTTATTTAGTGAAATAGTCGGGAGAGGATGTCAGAGAAGGAAGATGCTTGTGCCGTAATTATAATTCAAGATAACATTGTTATACATTAGTTGTTAAAATGAAATAATTAAGTGAATGTTTGTTTCACAGTATTTACCGGAGAAAGGTCATTAAATATAAAACAAAATGTAGATACACTTTCAACACCCAGTTAAGAGTTAAACTGAATTGATATAATGGTAAATTCATGATATACCAATTACCGTAAAATGATTTATGTAGCATTCAAATATAATAATTTGATTTACTTACATTTTAATTTAACAGAAGAAAATCACACCGAATAAATACTAGGAGACATCTCAGAGATGTTTACCCTTCAATGTTTGCGAAAACTACTATACACTTAAGGGTCTGCTGTAGTGGCGGCCATCTTGGATTTTTATCTCATGAGAGCAATGTTAAATTTCAAACCATTTATTTCGTTTATTTTTTATCATAAAATTGTTTGCAAGGTCTCATTTTAAGCACAGTCACAATACGCATCCGTTTTGCATTTTACATTTTTTAACTTCCCGCTACCAATAAAGGGAAGTTATTGATTTCGGTCCGATTTTCGAAAGTCGAGTTTTCATTAAATCTCCACGTTTTGAGGTCCCAGGAAGCCATTCTGACTATTCCCGCCGAGGTGTCCGACCGTGTGTGTGTGTGTGTGTGTGTGGATGTATGTGTGTAAATAAATTTTTGTCGTACAGTTTCTCAAAAAACGAATCAACCGATTGAATTCTACGACATGTCATTCGAAAGGGTGTATCAAAACTTAGATCTGATTAGATTTGAGAGTTAATCCATCGAGCCAATCCGAAGAAATTTAAAATAATATCCTAAATTTTGTTTGGAATTTTTATGTTTTTTAAAAATAACTTTAAAGCGTGCGAAAAAATCATAATAAAACAACCATATATACATTTTTTGTGCTTAAAAAACTGCGTCGACTGCTTTTTTGAAAATGAAAATCGGACGACGCGTTCAAAAGTTATCGTTGTTTAAAAATTCACAAATTTTCGTTTTTTGGTATTTTTTGGTATTTTTTTAACATATCTTCCAGATTTCTCAACCAATCAATATAAACCTGTACTTTTCTTTTTTTGCTTTAAAAACTGCTTAGAATGCTTTTTAAAAAATGAAAATCGAACGACGCATTCAAAAGTTATCGTTGTTTAAAAATTCACAAATTTTAGTTTTTTGGTATTTTAACAAAAAAACTCATTTTAAGCGTTTAAAATTCAAACTAAGCGGGAAGTTCTAGGGTTGGCCTGCACGGTCAACCAATTTCCAGATTTTTTAAAATGCTTTTGATTTGTTATGTAATTGACATTTTGTAAGTACAACGTTTGATTTTTTCCTAACACAATAAAACATTAATAATGAAATATAATTGGCAAGCCGGATTCGAAATTTTATAAAGAATATTCAGTTTTTTTTTTTCAACACTCAATTACAAAAGATAGACTTATAAAATGGTTTTAAATGAGGCAATGTCAAAGCGTTCAGCTGCAAGAAATTGCACTGTTTAGATAGGGATATAGTGAGAAGCTCTTGCGTTTCCGGTTGCTTTCTCGTTTACTGGAGCAGACCCTTAAAACCTTATTGTCAAGCATTAAGTGTTGCACAAACATTTCCGGTTTCGACCGATTCGCTTCAAACATTTGCACAAACAAAACTACCATTCCATATATTTCAAACCTACCATCAAAATGTTTGGGTCTGCTGTAGTGGCGACCATCTTGGATTTTTATCCCGTAAAAGCAATGCTTAGATTTAAAACCTTTTATTTCGTTTATTTTTGATGATAAAATTGTTTGCAAGGTCTCATTTTAACCACAGTCAAAATACGCATCCGTTTTGCGTTTCGCATTTTTTTAAAACCCTTTTATTTGTCACGTAATTGACATTTTTCAAGTACAAAGTTTGTACTTTTTTCTTTACACAATAAACAATGTATAATTAAAAGTGAATCGCAAGCCGGGTCAGCAATTTTATAAAGAATATTCATTTTACATTCTCCACCCTATACGTAGTATATGGAGAAAGTATTGTTTTCGTAAAAATGTTCGAATTTTAATTTTCAGTTGAATTATCTGTTTTGGTGCTCCTAGAACCAAAAAAATGGTTTAGTGCAATTATCTGTGTTGGTGCTCCCTGAACCCAAAAATATTTTTAGTGGAATTTTTTGTTTTGGTGCTCCCTGAACCCAAAAAAGTGTTTTTAGAGTGGTGTCTGTCTGTCAGTCTGTCAGTATGTATACACGACCAGAGAGGACACTATTGGTCCGATTTTCATGAAATTTGGTATGTAGGTACTAAACCCTAATATCTCCAGGCGTTTTTTTCATTTTTTGGAATTTTTAATTTTTAAAGGTAATTTACCCCTAAAAACCCATAAAAAACGACAAAAATGCAAATTTATCAAAAACGGCTCTAACGATTTTGATCAAATTTTCAGTATTTATAGTGCTTAAGATGCCAAACTAAATGACACCACCCGCTTTTATCAAAACTTCGGCGTTTTATAATTATGGGGAAATGTTTAAAAATAAACAAGTTTATGTTGTCAATCTAGCATCGCGGCGGCGGCCGCACGGGGTAGCACCATGGTAGCGATTACGGCCAGTAATTCAAAGGTCGCGCGATCGAATCCCGCCTAGGACATTAATTTTTTTATACGATTGACGTAGGTAGAATATTATTTTTTTGTTTTGTTCTAAAAAGTAATAAATAAAATGACTGAAAACAATATTATTTTGACTACAGTAAGTTGGGAGAAAGTTTGTGTCAGTTAACTGATACCGTTTATTTTTTAAGCAATCAATTATAAAAGATGGATTTATTAAACGGTATAAATGAGGCATTGTCAAAACGCTCGACTGCAAGGAATTGCGCTGACGTCGCCGGTTGCTTTCCCGTTTACCCTTAAGCAGACCCTTAAGCGAATTTCCAAAATTGAGTTTATGTGTTTTAGGGTTTCAAATAACTATTTGGGAAATTGATCTACACATGAAGGCGTGGAATAGCTGCCTACTAAATACAGGGTGTTACATAAAGGTTGGGCTGGCTATTCATTTTCATATTCTATGTGTGAATTGCAAAAAGTGCCATTCGATTTGAAATGAAAAGGGCTTCAAATTTAGTGCCTAGTAAAATTTTGTTTTAGTTGCTGGTTTTCATGGAATTTGACTTTAAAAATGTTAAATGGCCGCCATTTTGAAATTTGATGAGTCTGATCAAAGATATTTTTGGAAAATATTTATAGCTATAGAGTTGAAGTGTATACCAAGTTTCATAAAAATATTTATAAGGGCTTTTGAGTTATTCATTTTTTTTAAATACAAAATGGCGGATTACGGCTAAACTAAGCCGAAATCGGAAAAAAATGTTATAGTTCATTTTCGACTTAGTTTTGCATGTAGAATCTGATTCTGCATAGCCCGCTACAAAAATAACTAAAAAAATTATGGTTTATGCTAATTTTGGTTATTGTAGACAATCTCATATATTATTTCCCAAGGCCATTTTTTGTCGGTACGCCATAACTTCCTTAATACATCATTAAGTTACATGAATGAGGCATCATTTTAAAGCTTTCCTTAACCGCTACACCGGAAAAATAGACAAACAGCTTAAAATTCATGTTTTAATAACAAAAATTGATTAAAAAACTTTTATATTATACTTTGCATGTTCCTAATGAAAGGCGCCATCTATTAACCATCTGTTTGACTAGCATGACAGCTGTTAGTTAGATTGTTTACACTGTAAGATTGTATAGGGAAACTGTTATTTATAAGCCAATGTAAATTAATAAACTTAATTAACAGGATTAAATCAACATGTTAAATCAGGAAAAATGTAGGCCTACTCCGAACTTGCGAAATATTCGCACGGGTCAGCTAGTTACCAAGAAATTATGTTGTTAGTTTTTTGTCGATAACTCGGTTATCCTTTGACCTACTGAAACTACAAAAAAAGCATTTTGTCAGTCGTTAAAAAAGGAAAATATTTTGTCTCTTGTAAATTGTTTGTAAAGTTAACGGTTTTCAAGATATTCCACATTAAAAATTTGTAACGGCCGCCATTTTGAAAATTATAAAAATAAATTCTTTGTGTTTGGTACACTTGTTAATCGTAATATTATGAAATGCTTATTAAAAATTTGAACTCGATATCTTATCTATTTCCAGAGTTACAGTGAGTTTTTGTAAAAAAAACAAAATGGCGCCCAGCTGCTAAACAAAGTGAAATTGAAAAAATTTTATCCTTCATTTTCAGCTTAGAATCACACTTAGAATGAAAATGCATAGCCAGCCCAACCTTTTTGTAACACCCTGTATATTAGTAGAGTTTCTTTGCACCTCAGCCTACAGCATAACCCGAGACGGCAAGTTCGTGGTGCAAACTCGCAAAGAGAGTTTTTCCGCTGCGAGTGGAACGAACGAGCGCGTGAGTCGAAGCTGGAGGCTTAGGTGCAAACAAATTCTACTACACAGGGCCGTCGTGAGTAAAACAATTTACAAAATAGTTGGTTGAAACCCTAAAACATATAAACTTAATTTTTG
Source organism: Philaenus spumarius (assembly GCA_018207615.1). Classification (NCBI taxonomy): domain Eukaryota; kingdom Metazoa; phylum Arthropoda; class Insecta; order Hemiptera; family Aphrophoridae; genus Philaenus; species Philaenus spumarius. The sequence goes on from JAGFPH010009254.1 coordinate 16,309, forward strand.
AAATTCGCTCAACTCACGTCAGCGGTTCAGCTGAGTGGTCGAGCTATCTACATATGGACTTACAGTGAGTTTTTGGAAAAAAACAAAATGGCGGATTGCGATTAAACTAAGACGAATTCGAAAATAGTTACTGAACACTTTTCATATATTTTAATGTACACAATACCATCCTGTACAGTCCTCTAAGGAAGTAAAGGAAGTGGGCAGGAAGACTAAGGATCTTTTCTTTAAGATTAGGAGAGTTGTGAAAAGCAAATATGGACTGTCTTTGTGGCACTCAATATAATATACAAGGGAGTGTTTGAGGCCAATGTAACCAATGCGTCAGGCGCATGGTATGAAGCGCTCCAACGTAAGACTATTGCGAATACCCTCCTACGAGCACAAAGATTAGTTATAATTTCGATCACAGATGCGTATCGCACTGTATCCATGGACGCCATGACTGTCGTGGCTGGGGACATCCCGGCAGACTTACAGGTATGTTAGAAGGGCATGTTGAGGAAGTGAAGGTCATGCCAGGATATTCCGGTGGGAAACCGAATTTTAAGATACAACCCAGAACTTAGTGTAGGACAGATCAGGAATTATGTGCGGGAGGAGGGTATAAGGACATGGCAAGCAAGATGATCGTGCTCCGAGAAAGGATTTGTAACGAGATGGTGGTTCCCCAAACATCAAAGGGAGACTTGCGATTAAATACATCCAGCTGGATAGTTGTACCACTCAATTCTTAACGGGACACGGCTTCTTCGCAGAGAAATTAAGAACATTTGGTCTTAGGTTGGACGGGCGTTGTTACTGTGGCCTCCCTCAGGATGCCCTGCACGTGCTGACTACCTGCCCTCTCCTTGAAGGCCTAAAGAGGAATTGGAAGGTAGATGTAGACGAAATAAATGGTTGCTCGTTGACGGAGAGGGATATATGGAAGGAGGTAGTAGCGTTTATGAAATGACCGCAGAGTATATGGAATTGCCAAGAGAATAATGTAGACCCTAGTGCATGAAGAAGGAATTTCAGTTGCCTTATTATTAGTATATTAGTACATAGATTAGTATTTTCGCACTACCATCTAGTCGGAGAGACTTCCTGCATGGAGAATTTTAGTGAGGAAGGACACTAAATAAGACGTTCGAGTTTTCATTCAAATAGTGTCAAAACACAGAAGAACAAAAAAAGTCCCGCTATGGTTTTTTTGTGACACCTTGTATTGATAAAGACCTGATGTCTCGTAACTTTTGTGTGTGATTGTACAAGATCAAAACCCACGTCCTTTTAACTAAAACTATATTACAAGTGAAATGAGAACAATACACTCGGTGTATTATATTATGTTGTATTAAAGTACAATGTCAAGGTATAGCTTCATGTTGGTTGTTTAATGTGGAACCTTCTCACCTGAAAGATAGCGACGTTCCACTCAGGATCGTCCTCTTTATAGTCACGGTAGAATCTGTAACAAAAAATTTGCTTTTAATTGGTCCTGGTTATAAATGCGCACTCCCAGAAACGTTTGTATTTCATTAAATAAAACAAAAAAGTTCTACACGCTTTAAATATTGCATTAGTTTTATTTTTTAAATAAATACAAAATTTAAAAATATAACAACTTTCCTCTTTGGTCAGTTTTCAGGAAACCACTCAATAGAATATCATCATACCTTTATTTGTAACTAGAGGGCTCCGCCCCTTGCTCGCTTCGCTCGCCAACCCCAGCGATGAACGCAAACAGATTACCACTTATGAAACAAAGGTGTCAATCATGTGAAGTATAACAATTTATTTTTATTGTAAAGAGGCTGTTAACCCCAGTTCAGCCATTAGACGCAACTATTTAAATTGTGTGTTATATTATTTATTTTCTTTCCTATAAAACACTTAAAATTAATAAGTGCCAAATTTTCAGTTCTTTAGCTTTTAAGGAAGGTATAAAAATGAACATTTTTAATAGGGGTTGTTACTAAATTTTCACCCCTTAGCAGCACGCGACAAAATGTAAATCTATGATAGTTTTTCTAAGTAGCCTATCTTGTAAGAAAAGAATGTAAAATTTTTCAGCTCCCTAATTTTATGGCTTACTGTGTCACTGACACTATTTGTGGACTTTCATAATTTCATGTTTATTAAACTTATTACTACATCTTAAATTACATTACAATGTATTAATAATTAAATAACGTTAGAACACCTTAAGTTAGAATAGATTAATTAAGATAACGTAAGAATACGTATTAGCTGACTGGTATTAGCTATATTATTTTTTTCAAGAAATAGCATGCTATAAAAAATATTATACCTCGTGTACTGAGTTGCATGTTTTCAGCTCTTACATTGCCAGATTTTTCATAGCGCACATTATTTAAACAATGTTTTTCCTTTATTACCAATTACTACAACATTCTTTTAAATGAGTAAAATTTATTCAGTTTCTACTCTTTTGAGTGGTACTATTTTTATTATGATTAAAAAATGTTATGACCCTGTTATTTGAATCCAAAATAAAACAATGTTTTTACTAAAGGCAGTGCACTAGATTACGCGACTAACCTCTGTCACCGACTGACTAGCTACGCTGTTAGCGCATGCGCATTGGCCGTCCCTGCTTCTGCGCATACAGCCAGTCGCTTCTTCACATATATTTCCTACTGTAGGTAACAAACTCACCTGGCGAGAATCTCAACCACAAAATAAGTGTCCGAAGCAATCGTCTTGACTCCAACAAACCAAGCGTCGATCTCACACATCTTTTCCGTCTTGGAATCTAAAGACAATTAAGGCACATTACTGATGTTTCTCTCCACTTGTTTTGAACAATTTTATAAATTTAATACTAAAATAATTCGCTTCTAATAATAAGTTTTGACTAATAAAAGTGTTATTTAATTTTTTTTTTGTATTTGGCATCGACAACGTGAACAACACCGCGCTTCGCAACATCCCATCTACTACGGTAGCAATCATAACAAATATCTTCAATGGAATCATGCGAACAGGCCACTTCCCTTCATCATGGAAAAGAGTCAAAATAATCACGATTCCCAAACCCGGAAAATCGGCTCTCTTTCCAGAAAATCACAGGCCTATCCCTTTATTTCTAAAGTCTTTGAAAGATTAGTTTATTCCCTGCTCACCCAGCATCTCAAAGACGTCATTCGTCCTGAGCAATTTGGCTTTCGAAGTGAACATTCCACAACACTCCAACTTGTAAAAGTTCTCAACGACCTTTCTGATGGTTTCAACAATAAAAACCAATCTATTGCAGTGTTCCTGGACATATCAAAAGCATTTGATAAAGTATGGCACGAAGGCCAGCTTTACAAACTAGCCCGCAGCCCAGTTCCTCCATGCTATGTACATCTCATAAGCTCATACCTCGACAGCAGATGGTTCCAGGTTGCTGTCGAAGGTACACTTTCCACTCCTAGCTAGACTCATCGAGGCAGGAGTTCCCCAAGGCTCAGTTCTGGGTCCGTTGCTGTACCTTCTGTACACTAACGATATTCCAGTCATCCCCAAAGTATCACTGCGACTCTTTGCTGATGACGCTGTGTTCTACTACAGGACTCTGAACCTGGAATATGGCTCGTCGGTCATTCAACAGTTGGATGCCCTGCAGCCGTGGCTCAGGATGTGGAGAACTGCAGTGAACGCAGACAAAAAGCAAGCCATCCAATTTTCCCCACTACGTAGATTTCCTAAAGTCCAATTAACTCTTAACAAATCACCCACAGCATGGACCCGTCATATACCTTGGAATCCCGCTTGACTCTAAATTAAACCTGTACCTTCACGTCAAGCAAACTCTGTCAAGGGCTAAATCTGTCCTTGGCAGACTCCTTCCAGTCATAAACGCCAAGAGCCCACTAACACTTCCTATCAGATTGTCCATGTACAAAACATTCATCAGACAAGTACTTACATACGCAGCTCCAGCTTGGTACTCTATACGATCTGTTTTTTGGAAGAAAAAGTTGGACTCCTTCCAGAACAAAAACTCTCCGTTGGATCACCAACTCTACCATGGTACGTATCGAACGTCGCCATCTCTCAAGGGCACAAAATTCCCACACTCAAGGAATTCATCCTAAAATTAACTAATAAAGTCAAACACAGAACCGAAGGGTCTCGGTACACACAGATCCAACAAATCATCACTGATCCTGCACCTCCGAAGGACAGAAGAAAACGTCCCTTATGTCTGGTTTACAAACCACCATAAGTATCCAAAAACTCAAGCCCATTTTTTAAACACCGTACACTTTCGTAGCCAATCCCACCTTATTCTATAGATTCACCATCTCGTTCTCACACAAAAAGTATTCCAAATTTAGCCAACAAACGTTCAATAAAATAATTTTTCAGTTTCAGACAAGCAGCCATTGTTCTTAAAGCAGATGCTGTCTTAAAACCGAGACTACGGTCTTGCCAATATACCAGATTTTTTTGTATACCCTTAGTAAGAATAGAATGAAATCAGTAAGAAAAGAGATATAGAGTTGGCCAAGATATACGAACTGAAGTATTAATATAAGAGAGAGTGAATATATACTGTTTGTTTTTATCACATTCTGAAACAGACACTTTACTGAACCCAAAAACGAAAAAATAAAAACTCGCGGAATTATCTGTATATAGGGTGTCCAGTAGTTACGGGATCAAATTTCGGAGAATGGTTCTATGAGTCAAAATAAGAAAAAAATTTATATAAACATAGCCCCGATAAAGCTTTGTTTTCCAGATATCCGCCATTTTGTTTTTTGTACAAAATAATTCAAATCTAAAGAAAGGTTTGACAGATTGAGTTGCTACCCCTATGAAATAAATACAAATTAAACTAACTTCCTCTAAAAAGTCTAAAACTATGTAATATTATTTTTAAGGGATATATAAAACTATTTGCAATTTAATTACTTAAGTCAAATGGGTGAAATTAAATAACTACCCTTAAAATTAAATATTAATCCACTTACCTTTCCTACATTCTCAAAAACTACTGAACCAATTTCACTAAATCTTCACAATTTACATATATTAATACCGGGATTTTTTTTAGAGAATACAGACTCACATAAGCGATTAAAGAAAATCTTCGTAGGCACTGCGAGGCGGACGTCCTCAGGTCGCAGAGAGATGTGCCTCCTGACTTCTTCCTTCCACAGACGCGATGTCACCCCCAACACTGCTGCTGCGTGAGGGTTGGTCAGCTTTTGCACTGTGGCAAAGTCTTCCCTTCCTAAAGCCTGTGTGATCGATGCTATGGCCTGTAACATAACGTGTAGTATTTTTATTTATTTATGTATTTCGTCACATATACAGTGTGATTGAAAAGTCCCGGAATGGTGTAATATATTTTTTACCATTATAGATAAAGTAATGAGACTTGGTATACCAATAATAGCCATAAATATCTACTCTTTTAAGGTATTATCACTTTTTTAACCCTTAAGAGGGACGGCCCATGAGGAGACAGACAAAATTCTTAAATATCAGCATAGGTCGAGTTTGGTATCAAATTAAAGGTCTTAGTTACTAGGACACATTGCCGCAAACCGGACTTCGAAAGGTCCACTCTAACCAAAACGGCGGCCCTAAACGTGTTGAAATAAATTGACATAAAGTTGCTAATATCTCGAAAAGGAAGAATTTTTAGAAAACATTTCTAGAGACAAATAATTTTTATTTCAAAGTGCTTGACCTAAACAAAGTGCTCCCAAATCAATTTCGTAATTTTTTTTTTTAATTTTCTAAGATGAAGGAGTAAAAATAAAATTTAAGAATTTTGTCTGACTCCTCGTGGGCCGTCCCCCTTAATGGATAAAAAAGTGATAATACCTTAAAAGAGTAGACATTTATGGCTATTATTGATATACCAAGTCTCATTACTTTATCTATAATGGTAAAAAATATATTACACCGTTCCGGGACTTTTCAATCACACTGTATATATCTAATTCCGTAAGCCCAAATTGTGTTTGCAAATGAAATTGTGAGCGAACGGTAGGTCGTAGAAAGGTGGGAGAGGTTTCATTTTAGAGGTCTGGGCATGAAGTTTTGGGAAAAATATTCATTTTTGTAATTGTGTCACGAAAATTTGTTACGGAATAAAATAATTACCATTTAAATAGCATGGGAATATGTAGGTGTAAATGAGGTGATTTTAGTGTTAAAAACAGGTGATTGCATATAATAATTCCCATTTGAATTAAATGGGAATATATAGCTGTAAATCAAGTGATTTTAGTGTTAAAAACAGGTGATTGTATATAAATTGGAAAATTCAGATATCAGAACAACACCTGGACGTTGAGTTTTGTGATGTGTTTTGTTATTATAGCTGTGTTTTTGTTTCAAAGTGAGAATTAAAATCAAAGCTTAGGCTATATGATTAAATACATTATAACATTATTTCAACTGTACTTTTTTACTGTAATGAATAATGCTGGAAGACCACCTCGCAAAGGAAGGCCACCACGAAGCCTGCTCCTAGAAATACATTGCTCCTAGAAATATAGCCTATTGCCCCTACAAGCCACTAGTTGTTATGTTATTTGTTCCAAATGAAACATGTGCCATGTCATGATTATTACATACGTTGTACAAGTAAAATGTACCAAAAAAACCCTTCATATACACAAATCATATACACATAAGTTTACATACAAGTTCGATAAAAACTACAGTTAATTAATATTTTTCTAAACAAATAAATAAACCCTTCCCGACACCTGCAGAATCTCTGGAACTTCTGGAAAGACATTCTTCCACAGAGAAGAACCAATTTTCTAGGAGGTAGCACTTGGGTGAAATCTTAAAACTGTGAATATTAACTATGTTTTTTATATTTTCTGTAAGGGTGTTGAACAACTTCATACCAGAGTAGTAAATTAAGCGTTCAAAACATTTAAATTTGTGACTACAATCTGACTAAAATACTAAAAAACCGAACATTTTAACAAAAAAATGTCAAGACACCTCTTTTGTAGCTGTGTTGATTCCTTATCGGACGGTGTAACTATCAAAGCAATCGTTAGAAGAATAATAAGTTAAAGATAACAACAGCTTATGTACATACAATATGGCTGTGTTTACTGTGTTGGTATAAGATGCCGGGTTGAACAAACCAATTATTACACAAAACTTAACTATTATCCTTCATTCGATTGTTTTTTCAACTACACCATCTGATAAAAAGAGCTACAAAAAAGTAAATGTTTGTGGTCGTGGGGACCCCCGTCAGGAACAAAGTTCATCGCGCCTTTTCGTCAATCTTTTACCAGCCTTAACGGCAACATACACACACAATTTTAATCTTTCAATTTCCCTTTATTATTAGTTTGTTTTTTACACAAATATTTACTGATTCCATACGTTTAATGTTATTACAATAAAGGTGTAGAATTAAATGTGCATATCAAAGCTATCTTAGCTTGATAAACATCTTGGTAAACACAGTTAAATGTCCATTCATTGTAAATACACGTAACATGTTGGTTCATCAGTCTAGGCCTAACCTAAAATTATTGTGTGTATGTTTAATTTACCTGTCTTAACGGCACCACACATACAATAATTGTATGTTAGGCCTAGACTTAAAATTACTTTCTAGGCAAAACCTAAAGTTATTGTACGTATGTTGCCGTTAAGGCAGGTAAAATCAATTAAATATACACACAATAATTTTAGGTTAGGCCTATACTGATGAACCAACATTTTATGTTTATTGAAGTATTTCTAGGCCTAACCTAAAATTATTTATTTTGGTATTTTAGCATATCCTTATTGGTATATTCATCTCTGATATATTTGTATTTGTAAAAACGTACACACCATGGAAAGAAATTCATTTTTCCTAAACCATATCTTAGACCTTTTTTATTACTACCCATTAAACTTAAACCTCACCTGTTTTGCTCCTCTTAAAAATTCTTCCTCCGTAAACTCCGGGTCCCAAGTGCTCTGCAACCTTCCCACTTGCATCTTATTCCTCAACCAGGCGAAGGGATTCTGTACGTAATATACAGGAGGTACGTCGTCATCTCTGTGTCTTCGCAACGAGCTCGAAGTGTGGATCCCTCTGCAAAAGTTCGCTCGAGAATGTACGCCCACGTTCCGGTGCACCGATACAACCTTCGTGGTAGACCTACCGGAGTATTTCAAAGATTTCACGCAAGGGTACAGATGTTTTGTCCGTTTTTTGTTTTTATTGGTGTTCTCTGCGTTGTGTCGAAAAGATTTAGGACGAATAATACGCGTAGGCCTTTGGCGTACAGCTGAAAGAAAACCTTGCAACATTACAGATAAGAAGGTCAACGTTGTTCTGTTAAATTACGAGCATTTTGTAGGTGTAACTATTCCAATCGTGTTTAGCCTAATTTAACACATTAGTTCCCAGTATTGTCACTTTCAAGTGCGAACGTATCTTCCTTGTTAACATTATTGTTTGTAAATTTGTAGACGATAATATTATAGATAGTTAATAAAATAATTGCAATGCAATTAAAATGATTGCATTGTTTACTGTTGAATTTTGTTAGTGTTGAGGTTATATTGATGCAAACAAATGCACATGTGATTGAAAGGTTGCACTTAGTCAATAAAAATAACAACTGCCACGGCCATCGTGATCAAGTTGTCTTGCAAACATTTGGTTTACAAAACAGCTGGTATATATGACAATCTAATTTTATGTTTCCAGGGAGTTAATTGATTAATTATTATCAATCAGGTACTTACGTACGTACGTAAGCGAGTAAAATTTCATATAACAGCTGATTTCACTCCATCATCAAATCTGTAATATTTAAACAAAGAAAGTGTATATTATAATTTGACGTTATGTTTACAACTTCAATCATTATAATATTTTGTGAAGTTGTTTTTTAAAAATATGAGCTAGATAACTAATGTGTGCTATAGGCCTAATATACATTATAATATTTGCTTTGAGGTTATAAACTTTATATAAATACCACCTTTTATCATCAATATATTTTTTTATACAAATTTAAATAATAGATACCTATTTTTATATCTAAACAGCTATTTTACCCATCATTTGTAATACACAAACCCAGTGTAGATTATAGTTTGGGGTTATGTTATACACTTCAATCGTTATAACGTTTTATCATCAATATAATTTATTTGTTTATACAAAATTAAAGAAGAAATATATTCCTTTAGCTTCGGAAACATTCGTACATCTTCGTAAAATATATAAACATATTCGATTATTAATTTATTTACTATAATTAAAAAAATTAATAACTTATAAATCATTTGATCTATCAATATGAAATAAAAAGCAAGTAAAAGATAGTATTTTTATCTTTCTTTAAATATAATATAATAACGTAGACTATGTAAATAAAAATGTTTAACAAATAGGCCTACAGTTTTATAATCCTTATTATTGTACACATTTACCGACTTAAAAATCCCCGTCAGCTTAGTTAGGTAGGCCTAGTTAAGTATTCACTAATATTGTTTTTTAAAAGTTTGTTTTTGAAATTATGCATTTCTGATGTGTATCTAATTAATCAGCCTGTGATTTTTTACGGGGGCTTACTAAGTCAACAGATAAAAGCGAGTGTAACAATATACAAAATAACTGCTGATTTCATCCATCATCTTTTTCATATATATATACAGTACTAATATTATAAAGAGGTAAAATTATTTTGTTTGTATGTAGAGGGTAATCTCTGGAACTACTAAACGGATTGAAAAAATAGTTTTACCAATAAAAAGCTACACTATCCCTGAGTAACATAGGCTATAATTCATTTTGATAAATACATTTTTTATTTCAATATTTGTAAATTTAGTTGGACAAAATTCTTAGGTTAGGCCTAGACTGATGAACCAAAATATTATTTACATTTAGCAATTAGCCTTTGACCCCCTAACCCCCCCCCCCCCATGTCTACGGCCTTGCTTATTATTTTAGTTCATAATAACTGTAAAATATTTTGATTCTGGAGTAATTCTGGGTATTGTTGACAACTACCAAGAAATACGTTTTTCGTTTTTTGTCAATATCTCTGTTATCCTTTGAGCTACAGATAAAATACAAAAAAAAATTGTGTTTGTCATTAAAAAAGAAAAATTTTTGGTTCCTTGTAATTTGTTTGTAAAGTTAGCGGTTTTTGAGATATTAGGCATTACACATTTTAAAAGCCATTTTGAAAATATTTAAAAGAACGTTCTGGCTTTTCGTACAGTGATAAACGATTGCGCAAAAAATTTGTACACAGAGTTTGAGCTCAATATCTTTTCTACTTAAAACGATATTTTGTAAAAAACTAAATATCGGATAGCTCGAAAACAAATTATTTGCGAACCCATGTTTATATGAACTTTTTTCGTAATTTTTGCTAATGGATCGGCTCAGAAAGTTCTCGGAACCTTATGCGAATGACCCTGTATATTTCACCCAACTTACCAGTTTAGCACTAGGTTGGTGAACCACGAGGTCAGCTGTTTCTTAACAAATATTTCACCAAACCATCGCAACAGCCGGCTCTAATTCCCTGTACAATGGTATTACGCATTCTAGTGCGCGTGCGTCAAAACATGTCATTGTGTTTGTTGCTCAACTAGATCGTGGTTGATACATTTTGCAAATCTTTTCAGACAGCCTCTATTTCGGTGTGTGTAGTGTAATATTTCTAATAAAATTCAAGCAACTTATTAGCTCTAAGCCTCTCACTACCCACTAAAATCGTATTGATTTACTGGAACACAGTCGAACTCACCGTTCTTCGTATTGGAACAAAGTAAAGTCGATAAGGGAACCTTGTAGTCAAAAATCTAAATTGCTTTGTAGTTGTTATTGGAACAAACTTTCTTAAAGCGGGTCGCGGTAGGAGTTAACAAATAGAAAATGTAATGCGTAACACAAAAAGTGTTATTAATTGATTACTATGATAAATATAAAATACGAGTAACGAAAAAACGTTATCAAATTGGTTGCTATGGTGATAAATGTAAATACATTCAGAAACTTGTGTTTTGGTTCATCAATTTAAATTAAGAGACGATCGTACCGTCCGGAGTAGTTCAGATATTATCGTCAAGCGCTGAAATACATTCAATAAACATAAAATGTTGGTTCATCAGTATATGCCTAACCTAAAATTATTGTGTGTATATTTAATTTATTTTACCTGTCCGGCAACATACATACAATAATTTTAGGTTAGGCCTAGAAAGTAATTTCAGGTCAAGGCCTAACCTAAAATTAGTGTATATATGTTGCCGTTAAGACAGGTAAAATAAGTTAAACGTATACAAAATAATTTTAGGCTAAGCCTAGACTGATGAATCAACATTTTATGTTTATTGAATGTATTTACAATGAATGGACATTTAACTGTGCTTAGGACTACCATATTAGCTTTGATGTTATATTTAATTATACAACTTTATTATAATAAAATTAAACGTAAGGAAACAGTAAATATTTGTATAAAAAACAAACTAATAATAAACGGCAGTTGAAAGATTAAAATTATGTGTGTATGTTGCCGTTAAGGCTGGTAAAAGAATTGAAGAAAAGCCGTGATGAACTTTGTTCCGGACGGGGGTCCCACGGCCGCACACATTTTATTTTACAATTATTTCCAAGCATTGTTATAATGTAATCTATATATATAAAAGCCAAATGCACTGACACACTGATCGCGATTTCTCAAAAACTGCTGAACGGATCGGAATGAAATTTGGTATGTAGCTTCCGGTAGGACCGTAGGTGCTCACTATGAAGGGTTTTAAAAAAATTCGAAATTTTGGGGGGGGGGGGGGGTTGGGGAGGTCAAAGTTACTAAATCACGATTTCTCTAAAACTACTGAACGGATTGGAATGAAATTTGGTATGTAGCTTCCTCTAGGGCAGTAGGTGCTGACTAAGAAAGGTTTTCAATAAATTCGAAATTTTAGGAGGGTTTGGGGGGTCAAAGTTACTAAAATCCCCCATAAGAAATACATAGTATATAATATATTTATTGATTTATTTTTTTTGTTAATATACTTTTAACTTTGATTTGTCTATCCGTGCAAAGCCGGATTGGGCCAGCTAGTACATGTATATTTACCACACATCTTTATTAGAAAAAATGTAAATCATACTTTGTCGGTTAAGTTTTTCGTTCAAAAGTTCATCCTCAATATGATTTCTGCACCAAAAAAGATCTGCATTGTTCAAATACCAAAATGGATAAACCAAATAAACGTTTCATTTTCGTACGAAAAATCTCAAAAAACATTTACTTCCTGACGAAAAATTGTTGGATTTTTTTTGCCAACGAACACGTCTGAGTGACAAGGAATGTCTGTACCAAATGTGGACCAAATTGGACTTGAAATGCGGCTGCTAGAGTGCGAACACACATATACATATATATAAACATAAAATTTTAATGACACCCCAAAATGTGTTCTGGGGACCATAATCAGTGCTCATTTACTCCAGACCTTAAGTCTTACCATTAGGGTCACTGCAATAGCTCATCTTTCCAATGGAAATTACTTAAACAAAATTGCGGCGATGCTTTGTCAAGACGTACATTTATCTGAAATGTATCAGCCTTGGAAATGCAAGCAACGACTTCTAAACGTGACAAATAGAATCGATTGTCACACCGAGCAGTGAATTTCGATATTGCACTTAATGCACACAGTAGCGTCAACGATGCGGAACCTGTAGGGTCGATAGTCACCGAGCCGTGTATCGATAAGACCTTCGTCCAGTGTTACAAGAAAGTAGAAAGGACAGAAAATTGCTAATATTTGTCATACCGTGTTTTGTTGCAGTTATGGAATGTATTTAACCTATATGTATCCTATATCGAGAATTGCTAAAGACTTCCACATAAGTTGTACTGTATGAGTGTAACTTTCTGGGCTTAAAGTTACAGATGGCTATGGGAGATTTCGTTTGTTTTAAACAACCACAGATACTCACGGCTTTGCTCGCAAATTTGCTTAAATAATTCGACCTCGTAGACGTCGAACTGCTGACGTGAGTTGAGCAAATTTCCAAAATTAAGTTTATATGCCTATGTTTTAGGGTTTCAACCAACAATTTGGGAAATAGATTTATTCACGGCGGTGCTGAATGGCTGCAAAATGGTTCGCACGTCATTCCGCATATTGGAAGTATCTTCGATACACAAAGCATTGCGTGCTTCGCACGCCAACCCCCGTATTGGGAGTATCTTCAATACACAATGCATTGCGTGCTTCGCACGCCAACTTCACGGTAGAGTCCACCACATGGCTTTGAACCGGGTACTTTTGTGGGAAACCAAGCGAGCTATAAGGTCGCGTAAAAAAACAAAATGTGCAGAATAACATCCTACATATATTTGTGGAAAAAACTCAAAAACAAATTCATTCTCGTAGGAAAAATCTAAAAAAATAGTTACTTCCGATCAAAAAACGTGTTTCCGATTGTTGGATTTTTTGGCTAGCGACGTAGACAACCAGCATGTGTACCAAATTTGAACCAAATCGGACCGAAAATGCGGCAGCTAGAGTGCGAACACATATATATGATTTTTAATGACACTTCAAAACGTGTTATGGGGACCGTGATCGGTGCTCATTTGCTACTCCCGACCTTGGGTCTTACCATAAGGGCCACTGCAATAGCTCATTTTTTCTATGGAAATTCGCTAACGGTAATATCGGGCTTATGTTGAGAATCCATTGGTCAATGTTGAGTAACTTGGCTGCGTAGTGGGATAACTATACTTTATGTAAGTTGACATATCAACCATAGGCCAGTCGGTAAGGGTAATTTTAGACCAAAAGTTCCAGTAATTTACAATACGGCTGATTTATTTTTATAAGTACCTTAAAGTATGTAGATTAACATAAAAAAAATTTACCAGTCTATCGATTTCCCAAAGTCGAAAAAAAATCGATTATCCTTAATATTTTGAGCTGGGATGAAGATAGAGAAAAATAAAAAATACCACCGTGTAGGGGAAGTGTTTTTCAATAAAAAAGGTCATATGTACTTCTTCCTCCGAGCAAGGGTTTGTCTGGAAAAAATCACTAGAGCCATTGATTGACTTGACTTATCAATGGGTTTCTCGATTTTAGGAGTAACGGACCCACGAACTAATTTCAATCTATACCAGTTTCGTCAATTTTTGGAATGTCAACATCAAATTTGTTTTACAAGTTGAATACACCCGTATAAATATTCTTAGAAAGTATGAACGATTTTTTTGTTATTTTTAAAAACGAGGCAGTTGAAAATAGTCTTCTGTTTTACCACTTTTGGATTCAATGACTCCATTTTCCACATTTTTGAAGATATCGATTTAAAAATTGGTACAGAAGTTACAAACACAATTGTTTTTTGCTATACTTATTTTAAAACCTATATTTAAAAAAATGACTAATCTGCAGCTGATCAACTCAAGCGTTTTGATGAAAAATCTAAAAAGGCCTAAAATTATACTTTTTTTATTTACTTGTGCTTCTAAAAGTAAATAATGAAAAAGGTTTATACTCCTTGAACTTGTTTGAATCTATGTATTTAACTTGTAAAAAAACTTTCAGTTGGATATTTTGAAAATATTCTAAACTGGAACCGATTAAAATTAGTTCGTGGGTCCGATACTCCTAAAATCGAGAAACCCATTGATAAGTCAAGTGGCTCTAGATCGGGTCATTTTCAAGATAACAAGCTGAGACTCAGCATAAATGTTTAAAATATATATTTTAACTTCTATGTCAAGTTTCAATTCGATATATTAAAATTCAGTCAATTTAGAATGACCCAACGCTTCATATATGAATGAGAGTTCAACTTATAGTGATTTCCCCTGCTGCAAAATACATACCTGCATTATCGAATTTTTTCCAGACAAACCATTGCTCGGAGGAAAGAAGTACATATGACCTTTTTTATTGAAAAATACTTCCCCTACACGGTGGTATTTTTATGTTTCTCTATCTTCATCCCAGCTCGAAATATTAAGGATAATCGAAAAAAATGATAATTGATTTTTTTTTTCGACTTTGGGAAATCGATAGACTGGTAAAATTTTTTTATGTTAATCTACATACTTTGAGGTACTTATATAAAAAAAAAAAATCAGCCGTATTCCAAATTACTGGTAGTTGTAACCTACACCGACTGGGCTACCAGTTGTTTATCAAACAATGACTCAGTAGTTCAAAACAAAGGAATATATAAGATTAGTATGGTTATCCGCGGCTTAGCTCGCAGAAGTGAATAAGTTTATGAAACAAAAATCGGGTAGGCCTAAATACTGAGACTTCACTGGCCCAATAACGTATGTACATTGAGTTTCGTCCAAATCAATCTATGTTTCTCATTTAGGCAACATACAGATCAGCTATGAGCCAGTAAGCCCAAAATCCGCCGTGTTTAGGCCCATTTCACGTCTACAAGTAAATTTTACCTAGAATATTTTCTACGAACAATATTTTACACCTTAGATGCAAATAGTTCGCTTACGCAGTTGAACCGCTGACGTGAGTTTAGCGAATTTCAAAAATTAAATTTACATGTTTTAGGGCCAACCAAATGTTTGGGGAATTGGTCTAATAAGGCGAGTCGCCCTCCCATATAACAACACAATGGCCCTCCAATGCTAACTTAGGTTCACTTTAAAATATAACCTGCAGAGATATAATGCTGTAATTTTGTACACATACAGGGTGTATCAGGAAGAAACGGAAAGAATTGCAGGACGTGTTCTACTGGTGAAAATAATGAAAAAA
>JAGFPH010009255.1:0-17066 GCA_018207615.1 Philaenus spumarius
TTCGCACTCTACCGGCCGCATTTTTAGTCCGATTTGGTTCAAATTTGGTACACATGTTGGTTTTCCACGTCGCTCAGACTATATCGTTAGCCAAAAAAAATCAACAATCGGAAGCACTTTTTTGACCAGAAGTAATTTATTTTTTAGAGTTTTCCTACGATAATGAAATAGTTTTTGAGTTTTTTCTACAGATATAAAAGTAGGGTGTTATTCTGCGCATTTAGTTTTTTTTACGCGACCTTATAACTCGCTTGGTTCCCCCAAAATCTATCAAAACGTAAAATACCATAGAAGTACGCGGTCCAAAGCCATGTGGTGGATTCTACCGTGGGGTTGGCGTGCGAAGCACGCAATGGATTGTGTATTGAAGATACTCCCAATTCGGGGCTTGGCGTGCGAAGCACGTAATGCTTTGTATATTGAAGATACTCCCAATATGCGGAATGGCGTGCGAAGCACGCAATGCTTTGTGTATTGAAGGTACTCCCAATATGCGGAATGGCTTGTGAAACCATTTTGCAGCTATTCAGCACCGTCGTGAATAGACCTATTTCCCAAATTGTTGGTTGAAACCCTAAAACGTAGGCCTATAAACTTCATTTTGGAAATTTGCTCAACTCACGTCAGCTGAGTGGTCGAATTATTTGTTAGTATTAGCATAGATCATGAATAATAAATAGATCTTGCATCCATACGGCAGCAGTGTGGCGAGAAAATCAGGTTGTCGCGAAAATAGTACATGATCGCGCCGCGAGGTAGCGCTAGAGAGAAATCATTTATAGCATTGGTGTTTCAGACAGCTTCCGTCGTTTCCCCAATAGATAGCGCCACTATTGTCGAGTTTCCAGTGGAACGAAATATTGCATTGGATCGGAGTTCTATTAGTTTATCCAAATACAATGGTATTAGTTTCATCCCTTATACCCAATTTACAATATACACATGTATTTTATTTCTTGTACGTCATCTAAGAATAATATGTACTAAATTTCAGCTTTCTAGCCAAGTATGTGGAAGTGGAATAAAATTTATTGTATAAGAGTAGTTATCCTATTTTAATCCCTTAGACGTTAGAACCGAAATTCCTAGTTAATATTTATGAAATAAGTGTAAACAATTTCAGTAAATGAACGAATACTTAGTATTTTATGGGTTTGGTGTCCCCGTGTTCAAATCCTAAACCCAAACAATAAAAGGACTTAATTTAGCTTATTTATCACACCAATTGTAAACAATTGTAGCTCTTTATTCACATGGGTATTGAAGGCGTATGTTTTTGTTTAGGTGTTCCGTTTTAACATCTTAAATGTAAGCAGTTGAAATAATTGTCACGGCGTTACTTCGCTCTTGTGCTAATTAACTGGTGACGCCAAATCTTGATCCTGTTCCAGCTAGCTGTCTGGGCGTAAATAGTAAACCCACTTACTATACATTTCTTCTTTACAGCTCTTTTTATAGATTATAAAAAATGCCTAACTAAAAATGCTTCTTCTTTGTAAGAAACAACTGCAATGAACCATGTCGTGCAAAATAACCCACATTTATATCTCACTAGCTTACTCGTCGCGCGTTGCTGCGATTTCAAGAAAGTTAACCATTCCATATTACATTTTTGGAGGCCTTTTTCATTTTTATTGCACTCCATTTTTTTAAATTATATTTAGTATCCAATAATTAAAAAGTAAAAAGTCGTTTTGCTTTCAAAAATTTTGTTTGCTTTTACCTAATCTAAAAAACCTGGTAGTTGTGAAGAAATAATTGTAAAAAATCTGATTCTAATAATTAGCCCAATAGGTGTTTTGGTTCATTGTAGGCCTAACTAAAATTATGTTCAGTTTTTGATCCAAATCAGCTGTTTTGTATAAAATAGGTATGTAACAACCAATGTTTGTATTGAATTAAGATATAGTAAGCATTTTTCGTTGATTTTTGTTTGTGTTTGTTTTTAGTTCGTCAATGTAACCTCAAAAAGCTAATGCTCTTCAAATTTGCTAAGTAATGTTGCTACGGTAATGAATGTAAACAAACATGACGTGTTTCTATGCTTTCTATACGAACAGCTGTTTTTGTGCCCCTGATAAAATCAAAAGAAATCTTTCTTCCATGGCCTAAAACCTTCCCAGAGTTAACCTGTGTTACTATGCGAAATTTCAAAGCAATCGGGTGGACGGTTTGGTAACGGATAAAGGACAAACAGAAGACAGACAGACATATATTGGATTTTATATATGTAGATAATACACACAGTTTTAAATTATTTTGTTTTTATTAATGTTTACTATTCCTTTGGGCGAAGCCGCACCCCACCAATTACAAACCAAAATTTGGAGTAAAAGAAACCTCCAGCGTTTGAAACCATTTAAAAAATTACAAATAGGAAAAGTAAAACATCTCAGTAGTAGGTTTAATATTGAGGAAAACTTGAAAGTTGCACAGAACGTCCGAGCAGTCCTTTCAGATATTTGCAGACGTAAGTAAACCGAACCGTTGTAAATTGTATTCAATTAATGCAGTTTAATTGAACCTCCCTAAACTAAATCCGTTCTCGGATGAGAGTGACCCGAATGTGTTTACAAAAGGAAGATTGAAATGCCAGTCTGGTTTAATCAGTCACGGCATGCTATCAGACGCAGACGGTTCAATTCTTGACGAGGACTTTAGGAATTTAATTGTGATTCTAGGGCACTTCAGATTTCTCTCTGAATGCGTTAACCCAGAAATGTCTCAATCCGCCTGATCGATTCTATAGAAATCAGTCGTGTGTTCGAGCTTTAATGCTTGTTCAGTTTCTGGTAAACAAAAGGACGAGGGCGATGAGTGGAACGGTGATAGAACGCTACGTAAAAAAAGTAACAGTGTTTATATTTATGAAATAAAATTAATCTTACGGGATGTAGTGTTTCTTATGATTTATTGTACATAATCCTGATTTGGGAGATTTTGTTCTTCCAAAAGTTTGTGATTTTAGATAAAGGTGATTATTGTAGGTGGTTCATCACTGGAGATGGTGACATTGTATAAACGCGTTTGAGTTAATAAACGCAATACAGTCTGATTTAAATTATAACCGTTCTTGGTTCTAGAACTTCTGTGGCTAGAATCGTTTATTTACAATAGAACACAATGTGTAACTGTTGCAGGAAGGCTGTCTAAAATGTCAAATTAAAATAGGGTGTACCTCAAGGGTCAGTTCTTGGATCAGTTTTGTTCTTAGTCTTTATAAATGATTTGTCATCAGCAGTATATGTGGATAGATTAATTCAATTTGCTGATGATGCAACTTTAATATTCAAAGCAGATTCTCTGCAAAATCTCGAGCAAAGGGCTTTGGTACAGGTCAATGCTACTTATCAGTATTTCACTGAAAATAATTTGGTAATCAATCCAGAAAAAAAACAAATATTTGAATTTTATTTTAAAACCTAACACTTTTCAGACATTAAGTGTGTTTCTTGGAGAAAAAGAACTTGAAGAAGTAAATTCAATAAAGTTCTTGGGTCTTACCATAGATAACAAGCTGACCTGGAACTATCATGTCAATAGCATCAGTGCTAAAGTTAGTTCAGGAATATTTGGATTAAGAAATTTAAAATTATATTGTAACTCTTCAGTTCTTTTAACAGCTTACTATGGTCTAATATACCCACATCTGAGCTATGGACTTCTACTTTGGGGGAATTCATCAGTTCAGAATATGCAAAGAGTGTTTGTCCTACAAAAAAAAGCTATAAGGCTTATAGCAGGTATAAATAAACAAAAATCTTGTAAAAAATACTTCAGAGAATTGGGAATTTTAACACTTCCTAGTATGTATATAATGGAAGTAATTCTCTATTTTAAATATAAGTGTGATCTTGTTCAGAACAAGGACATACATAATTATAACACCAGGACCGCTTGCAACTATCGTGCTAATCGGCACAGGTTGAATTTATATAGTAAACTTCCTTTGCAAGCAGGTCCTTTATTCATGAATAATCTTCCCATTAAAATAAAAAAGATACAACATTTAAATTCTTTTAAAAACAGCCTTAGGCAACTAATGTTGTCCGGATCCTTTTACTCTGTGGAGGAGTTTATGTGCCATGATTTTGGGTCTAGTTCCCTTTGAAGATCCTCTGAATGTGAAGTCTGATCTTCCCTTTCACATGTTCTTGGTTGAGTTCTTAAAGGTTTTCTATTGTTGTTGTTATTATTATAATTAATTATTATTGTTGTTGTTATTATCTATTGTGAGTTTTTATTATTGTTACTTTGTCCTCAGCGGAAATGAAATTATTAAAAAAACTGTGAATTATTCTATGTATATTTTTAAATGACTAGTATTGGTTACATGTATATGTTTTATTGTATGGTTATTGTTTTTGTAAGTTACATATGTATATTGTTAGTATTGTTATATTGTTGACTGGTCTTATACAAATATTTGTCAAAAAGACCAATAAATGATTGATTGATTGATTGGTATCGAGCGTTTGACAGAGTGGAGGGGCCGCTCTGTTGCCAAATCTACGCATTGCTGTACTGCCAACGAACGGACTTCTCATAAATGTAAACGCTGCTTTACAACGTTGCATATGTTTACTATGACAACCACTGGGACGGTAATCGGTGGTTGGCTCTTGGAGTAGGGGGCCCCTATCGCTCACCCTCCCCACCCGTGTCAGCCAAATCTGTTCTATTTTAAATCAAACTATAGTTGTGACATTTTGTGTTCAAGTATTGTTCTATGAAGATATCCTCTCACAAGCCAAGCTCAATAATAATTTACAACAACAATTATTTTGTTTAGATCGTTCACAAAAAAAAAGATCAAAGGCTTTACTCTAACTGTGTATTGGGTGTTAAATAAGTTAAGGCTTAGTGACTTTTAACAACAAAATCCATATATATGAAACTTTCCACAAGTGTTGCCAGACGTACGGTAATTATCGTATTTGTACGATATTTTACATCTGTCAAACGACCCGCCTTTAGCATCAGAATCGTACATATAGTACGATAGTTCTCTATTAAGCTACGGCTATACTTATACGATCAGCTTAGACCAGAGCGGAGCCGAATTTTTCCGGAGGTATTCTTTCTGTGTATTTAAATGGGAGTGGCTAAATCTGTAAGAGCAGAGCCGATCCGCGCAGAGCCGAATTTTTTCCATGCTCTGGAAGCATACCGGAACGGGTTTGTTCGGCTCCGCTCTGCGCGGATCTGATAGATATAGCCACAGCTCCTTATCGCTTCTGTTTAGAAATAACAATCGCTTCGGTCTCTTTCGTCAACGATCGGTAAAATTCGTGATGAAAAAAGGTTATGAAATTCTCCAGATGACAGGAAAAATCAAGTAAATATTCACATAACATGGTAAATTTGTATCAAAAGAAGTGACATTTAAAAAAAATAGTTAATTCTTTTAAATGAAACTAGGGGCTCTGCCCCTGGACGCTCCGCGTCCCAACCCCGGCTCGGCCTTCGGCCTCAGATGGCTTCTTCGCTTAGCTCGCAGGTGGAAAATTCGATAAAGAATATCGTTAATCTTTGGCTCGTTTGTACATAGGTGACCGAGCATAAATTAGCTGTTTTATTTGGCAGCTGACTCAAACTCATTAAACATTATCTCCATAAGATTAACATGGGAAATTTGAAGGATTGTATACCGGGGCTCCTTCTCGGGTGAATAGCGGCTGAACGGATGATAATATATAAGACTTGACATATCTGTGAATGATTATGTTCAGTTTTTGACCCAAATTAGCTGTTTTATATATAATAGGTTTGTAACAACCAATGTTTGAATTGAATTAAAATATAGTTAGCATTTTTCGTTGATTTTTGTTTGTGTTTGTTTTTAGTTTGTCAATGTAACCTCAAAAAGGTAATTCTACATTTGATACTGATTTGATCCAAATCAGTTGTTGATCAAAATCAGCTGTTTTAAGCTTTTCATACGAACAGCTGTTTTTGTGTCCTTGATAAAATCAAAAGAAATATTTCTTCTTCTTCCTTAAGATTGACCTTCCATAAGATTAACATTGAAACTTTGAGGGCCACTGGGGCGTAGCCCTAATGTCCTAGGACTTCGGTAAATGCTTGATGACATATCTACAGGTAATAAGACACATTTTAAAACAAAAATCATCAAAATCGGTCCATTAGGAGAGGCTGGGCGATTGGAAATAGGTTTTGACCAAATTCTTTTAATATATATAGATAGATAATGTTTGTATAAAAAATTTGTTTACTACATTACAATTTTAAACTCAAATACAAAATAGCCCAGGTTAATACTTATGAAACACAAATGTACAAAGTGTAAAGCCTACGATGAACTTTCTAAATGTAGTGCAAAAGCTAATCAGCCTACCCTAACTTATCTTATCTGCCTATCAGTATATATCTTTAAATACAGACATTTTAAGAAACTGGCTTTGTTGAAAAGGTATATTTATTTACAATTAAATGACTCAAATTTAAAACCAAGCATACAAAAAATAACAGTGATGCAGTAAAATAATATGTATCAGAATTTGTATATGTGTCATAGTTTTAATAAATTAGATATAACAAAGCATCAAACGCAGTAATATACTTTTATATGCAGATTACTTGAAGCTGTTGAAATTTAACAAAGGACTAGGTTGTTACAAGCTACAAAACAATATTGACTCTTTGATGTTAGAACCTAAAACTTCATATTTCTAAGTCTTTATAAATGTCATCCACAAGAAACAGTGATAATTTTAACCCTGGTTTTTATTATAAAATTGGTAATACTTAATTGACATATGTAATACTGGACTAATGACAACAGTCGCATGTTTCGTTTTATTCTTTGTTTTTAATTACGTTGTTTCAACTGACAAAAACAACTACAAATTGTTTATTATAATGCTTTTCCAAATTATTAGCCTACGCAAATTTAACAATATTTTTTTCTATTTACTTGTCGCTTTTGATTGATAGGATGTGTCCCTATTTTTCTTGGTTTTCTATCCTCATCCAACACAATCATCAAAAAATCTTCGTCGGGGTCCGAGCTAGACGAAGAGCACTGTTCTTTCATGATGATTTTGCAATTCACGGTAGTTGTTACAGTAATAGCAAATCCAGACTAACTGATGGTGAGGTAGAATGCGCGCGCATCCTTCCGACCCATGTCGGAACGCTGCGGTTCTGATAGATTTAGCCCCTACATCAGAATTCCGCGACGGACCGGGTTCGCTCTGCTCGGCTCCGATCGTATAAGATAGCCGTAGCTTTATGATACTTGTATTGTGTTATTTTATAGTAAGAAAAAGAATACAATATTCGCGAGAAATTATCGAGACTCATTCACGTTTTATCATTTCATTATCAATGTATGGTTAATTTGTACATCGCATGGTAACACATCATTGTAAATAAACGGTACCAGGAACTGGCACATACTTTCTCATAAACACATTTAAATTACTAAACAGATTCACTGTGACTTGTAGGGTGGGGTAGGAGAGTTTTTTTTTATTAAAGTTGGAGATTAACTAATAAATATTATTATTATTAGCTAGAGAGAAAACTATTCGATCGATTTCGAACAAATTTGCACCAAACACGTCAATTAGGTCTTTATAGATGCACGTAAAAAGGTTTTGAAAAAAAACCCTCTTTATGGCCAAAAAACCCCCAAAAATCAGTTATTATTATTATTATTAGCTAAACGAGAATTTTTAGATAGATGCGGGTTTTTGTATATGATAGGGCACATTAAAGGCTACAAATAGGCCAAATTTTATCAAAATCGTTAGAGCTGTTTTTTTATAAAAAAATAACAGATTTTTTGGGGGTTTTTTGGCCAAAAAGGGGGTTGTTTTTCAAAATTGTTCAAAACCATTTTTCGTGCATCTATACAGGCGTACTGGACATGTATGTTGCAAATTTGGTTGAAATCGATCGAATAGTTTTCTCTCTAGTTTTGTATACTTTTATTAAAGTAGGCGATTAACTAATAAATATTATTATTATTAGCTAGAGAGAAAAATATTCTATCGATTTCGAACAAATTTGCACCAAACACGTCAATTAGGTCTTTATAGATGCACGTAAAAAGGTTTTGAAAAATTTTGAAAAACAACTCTCTTTATGGCCAAAAAACCCCCAAAAATCAGTTATTATTATTATTAGCTAAACGAGAATTTTTAGAAAGATACGGGTTTTTGTATATGGTAGGGCACATTAAAGGCTACAAATAAGCCAAATTTTATCAAAATCGTTAGAGCCGTTTTTTTATAAAAAAATAATAACTGATTTTTTTGGAGTTTTTTGGCCAAAAAGGGGTTGTTTTTCAAAATTGTTCAAAACCCTTTTTCGTGCATCTATACAGGCGTACTGAACATGTCTTGTGCAAATTTGGTTGAAATCGATCGAATAGTTTTCTCTCTAGCTTTGTATACATACAGACATACATACATACAGACATACAGACAGACATTTTGTAAAAACCACTTTTTTGGACTCAGGGGGTCCCAAAACGGATATTTCCACAAAAATATCAACATGGATTTTTTTTGCGATTACTATACTTTCTCTATACTATAGTATAGTGAGAAAGTAAAAATTACTGAGAAAATTTCTATAATATCACATACTTTTAGGTTGCTAGAAATATCACCGCTAATTACGACTTATTGAGGTTCGAAATAAAAACTAGAAATACTCATGAAGGTGTGCCTTGCAGAAGCTGGTAAGAGGACTAAATAAACGACTCGAAAATACATTTTTTTATTTAGGAGAGTGGAAAGAGGATTATAGTTGGAAATGCGAAAGTTTCTTAAACGTAAAAGTATTTTGCAGTAAACGTACTTTAGGTGGAAATTGTGATTAGCTTTGTAAGAGATCGTTCGAGGCCAAACCACGTAAGCAGAGTAAATAGTATATAATGTTATGTCTTGTAAATTATAAAATTAGTAATTGGTAAATTAAACTTTTTGTCAGTTTGTGTCACCGACGATTGTCTCGGTCATTTCTAAGCTACCAAAATGCAATTTTATATAACATAGAACCTACTCGCACGTAACAAATAAAAAAAAAACCGAAACCATTATGCTCGTATTATTACTAAGATTTTCCTAGCTCTCACTTAACTAGTTTCCATTATATCAATTGACGGAAATTATATCTGTATTTGAAAAACAAATCTTGTCATTCACGCAAAATATCTGGTCCTACTGCGCATGACTCAGAATCTAGGTGACCGCTAGTCCCATCCCCTCCCTTTATCCAATTGCCTCTGTCCTAATCAATCGGCCTTTCCGTGAAAATATCAGAGTATCAATAATCTGTTTGTATTTGCTTCGCATCGAGTCGCCTTATGAGTTGGCGAGCGAATCGAGCAGAAGGCGAAGCCCTCTTGTTTTATTCTATAATAGTATTTTTCATTAATTTTACATATTTTATGAGATCACAATAAAAAAACTGCTTAACCACCAAAAGGATTGTCTCTTAATAAATCATAAGTGATTTAAAAAAAAAAACAATTAAAAAAAAGTGGAAACTAGTCTAACAGCAAATAAAAATTACAAACTAAAAAGAACAACCAAATTGTACAGGCATAAACAATAATAATATACAATAGTAAATAAAACAAATTACATCAGCTTTTATTATTAAAACCTCAGCTGCCCGACACCATGGGCCATGGGCCATGGGCCATGGGCCAATAGGCCTGTGCGGCTGACGTACCACTTCGGCATTAGTCACATGGGCCGGTCAGTGGTGACCGCTCTTATTAGTGCAGGTAGCCGGAATCGAGCCTGCAAAGTCCGACTCCGAAGGCCAGCTACCGTGGTATTATTGATATTGGTATATCATCATAAATAGGTCAATAATTATGTTTAACGCCATTGCCGCCCCTTAGGCGAATAGGAAAGGTCACTTCTAGTATCCTATTACTTTAAATGAGCAATTCTTGTATCTATCTTTGTTTGTATCTTTGTATCTGTCGCTGATCTCGAAAACGGCTCTAACGAATTCAAAGAAATTTTGTATTCAGGTATAGTCTTGATTTTTAAGTACACCCATATAGTTGTATTTCGTGTAAAAACGCAATTTTTTGAGAAAATCTAATTTAAAAGTTAAAAAATTTTAACATAGGGTCTTATGGGTTGTCAGTTGGTTACAAAATAACAACGAAATAGTAAATAAAGCGATCAAAACAGCTGTTTATAAACAAGCCATGAGATTGAATATTATCCAAAATCAGCTGTTCATTGGATAGTTTTTAATTACTGTTAAAAAACAATCTAATTTACACTTTTTTAGCACGTTAGAATTAGAATAAATTGTTACTGATTTAACAATTTATTTTGTCAAAAAAAAGTAAACTTGGCAAAAATGGATAAATTGTAATAGTCAATTTTGTAATATAGGCCTGGCTCATTTCTGAAACATAGTATTGAGGTTATGTTTACTACTGTATATTTAAGCCTGGTTTCATAATTTTACAGACCAATGTACAAACGAGCCAAAGATTAACGAGATTCTTTAGCGAATTTTCCAACTGCGAGCGAAGCGAAGCAGCCATCTGAGGCCAAAGGTTGAGGCGGGGTTGGGACCCGAAGCATCCAGGGGCAGAGCCCCTAGTACTAAAGCTTAAGATGTGGGGAAGTTTTTTTGATAGTTTGTAGTATGACGCTTAAGAAAATTTTCTTAAGTAAGTTGTAACGCATTTTTTCTTAATTTTCCAAAATATTTTGTTCAAGTCGATTTTACACGGCTTTAAGAGGGCTTGAGTGTAGCAAACTATACTTATTTTGATAGAAACTTTTGTGTACTTAGCAAAAAAAGTCGTAAAAAGTGGCAATACGTTGAGAAAAATGAGATTTTCTTGGGCTCATGTAAAATTTGAAAAAAATCGACAAATTTCTGTTTCTGGAAGGTGGAATGTGACAGAACAGTCCGAATTGCGTAGTTTTGTTGCAATTTGCATGCATAATAACGCCTTGAAATTGTTGACACTGACTACCAAACACCCTCTATAAATACACTAACCCATTTTAAAAGTTTTCCTTTTAAATGATCTTTCACTCTTTGTAGTCGTTACCAAGGCGTTTTTTTGAAATATTTATACATAGATTTTCGTTTTATGGTCCTAGTCCAGTCAACGTAGCCAAAATAGGGGACACATTGTGAAGTTTTTAACATTGACATGGTTGCTACTAAAAGTCCTCGAGGGTGAGTTTCGAGTGTTTTACACTTTTTCTTAAATATCTCGGGAGGTATTGAGTTTATTTCTTCACAAAACTAACCCTATATAAAATTAAACTAAAGTAAATTCTTTCAAGTCTCTAACATAAGACAAAAGGACAATGCATTTCAAAACAATTTAAGAGGTTTTCACAACTTTTAAAGTTGTATTTCTGATATTAAGGTTAGTTTGTTTACTTGGTATCATAAGCTTAACAATTTGGTTTACTATCATTGATTAAATCTATACATTTATAAAAAATTATTATAAACGAATATTGGTTGTTATACTAAACGTTTTGATTAGTTTTGCTTTTTGACGCATGCCATTAGAATAATCGCAATAACACTTGCCAATCGAACATCAAAACATTCGATGTTGTACTTCAGGGCAATTTGACTGTTAAATAAGCTTTGATATTTTAGATTGCTTTTTATATAACATCATTTGCTTTCAGTTGTTGTTGACGAACCGTTTACTCTGGTTAATGAGACGTGGAACAAGATTGGTAAACAATTTTAATTATTTTGCACTAAAATACCATTCATTGGATCATATTGAAATTCGTTTTTACTGTATTGACGTTACTAATAATGTTGACATAAATTATTTGAAATAGGCTAGTAATTGTATGTATTGTTTTAACATTGGTTTGTTGTGGAAGTTATTAAAGTTGGAGGAAGTGAGAGAATAGGTACAACTACATTGGATTCCACGTTCACCGTGCAGTACAGAGCGCCCATAAGCCATGTTACTGTGCTGCACTCACGAGTGTGGACCTGGAAAGAACGCAACCCGCACGGCACAGTGCAATGGTTTTGCCCTGTCGCTTATTTTAAATGCATTTCTAAAAACATCAGTCTGCATCTATTTTCTTGAAAACACGGAAGTTCTCTTTATTAAAAATTTGTAAGTGTGTTTAACAACAGTATTGAAGGATGTTACCGAGGTGATCCACTGGGATTTGAAAATAGGCATTTCTGAGAAATCGGAGGGTTGATAGCTCCGCAAAACATATTAGTGACATGGCTAGTACAGCCGTGGCCAACTGCACCGGTCTTAGCGCCTGTAAATCTCAGGTCCACACTCGTGCGTACTAGTATTGACTATATAAGCATTAATGCTTATATAGTCAATAGTACTACACAGTATCCATACGACAGTCTCAGCTATACTAGCCAACTAAAAAACATCAACTCCCATGCAATGCTCGGTCAGTTGACGCAACCCGCATGACAATAAACGTGATGTTCTTTGTAATGGTAGTAGCATGTCTATTCTCCCGTAAGACATGTACTGCACGGTGAATGTGGAATCGAGTGTAGGTAACGTACTAACATCGGCTTTTGTTTAATCTTATTACGAATGAACGAATAAACAAAAATATGCTTTATTTATATAAAAACATATACAAAACTCAGGATAAACAAAACAATTTGCCAATACTTTAATAAACATAAATAAACGGTACCAGGAACTGGCACATACTTTCTCACAAACATATTTAAATTATTAAACAGATTCACGGTGACTTGTATGGTGATTTTGTATTAAAGTTGTTTTCCCATAAAAATCCATAAAATAACGGAAAAACCAACTTTTCTCAAAAACGGCTCGAACGATTTTGATTAAAATTTTACAGTTTATAGTACTTTAGGTCCCTAATAAACTATAAAATTTATATCAAAATCGTTAGAGCCGTTTTTGAGAAAAGTAGATTTTTCCGTTATTTTAAGGGTTTTTATGGGAAAATTACCCTTAAAAATAAAAAATTCACAAAAATGAAAAAACGCCCGGAGATACCGTGGATTAGTACTTCCATACCAAATTTCATCAAAATCGGACGACTGGTTTAGGCTCTAGGTCTGATAACATCCACACAGACACACAGACACACACACAGACATCACTCCGAAAACCACTTTTTTAGGTTCAGGGGGGCTAAAAACGGATATTTCCACCAAAAACTCAAACTCGAAAATTTTTACGAATACAATACTTTCTCCATATACTATGGTATAGGGGGAGAAAGTAAAAAAAATTAAAATTAGGCGAATAGCTGCTTAAACATGATTGCTGTTTAACTAAAGTTATGTAATTTATTAGTTAACTACTTTATTTTCTCCGTTCAAACATTCGTTATTATTTACACAGATAACAGGTTTCAGCAAAATATACACTTCGTACAGTTGGCCTTAGATGATCGAATACACCTTTGCCCCATATCGCATCTTATCGCATTTAATAATCAGACCAGCTACTTCACCACTCACACTTCCTACCAAACTGATAAAAAAAAAATTATCAAAATAACGTAACCATATGGTAAACACACCTTCAATTCGAGTATAAACCCTTTACTAATACTAAACATAAAGAGGAAGTGTCTTACTAATATCATTGTATTTGGATAACCTAATAGAACTCCGATCCAATGCATTATTTCAATCCACTGGAAATTCGACGATAGTGGCGCGATCTATGGAGGAAACGACGAAATCGGTGTGTAGCAACGATGCCTTGAATGATTTCTCCCTAGCGCTACTCCGCGGCGCGATCATGCAATATTTTCCCGACAACCATTTTTTCGCCACACTGCCGCCGTATGCATGCATGATCTATTTTATTATACATGATCAATGCTAACATAGTATTACTTAGTGATGTTTTTAGAAAGAATAGTGGTTTCCAGTGCGCATGCGTAGAAAACAGCTTCTCATCTCTGACCAAAACCGTAGTAGTTGGGTTATTTAATGTTTGCTCCGAAATAAACAGTACTGAAATCAAAGCAGATGTGATTGGTTTTTACAACAGCTGATTACATTAATGATTGTTGTCAGGCCACTTAGCTTATAATTGCTTTATTGCTTGTGGTTAACGCTGCAACGATTATTACCATTTTTTACTTACCAGTTTTTATCGTAGAGCATTATCATCATTGACCAAGTCGTTCCGGTGGTCCTTGTTTGATGCGAACTGCTGTGGAGTTTCAAGAATGATTTCACAAAAAGAAGCCAAATAATGCTAAAATGATATGTGTTGTAGAAATTCCGTCGTTCGAATAGTGTCTTCCCATAGAGAGTGTACACAAACTGGAATGAAAACCAAGGCAGACTTCTTCAGCAAGTCCTGAATCATACGAATACATTTACAACTTGGGAAACATTCTATTTCGTGTATCTATATATATAAAAGCGAAATACCACTCAGTCACTCATTACGATTTCTCAAAAACTACCGAACGGATTGAAATAAAATTTGGTATGTAGCTTCCTTTAGGGCCATAGGCGCTTACTAAGAAAGGGTTTGAAAAAATTAGAAATTTTAGGGAGGGGTTTGGGGGGATCAATGTTATGAAATCACGATTTCTTTAAAACTAAAGAACGGATTGGAATGACATTTGGTATGTAGCTTCCTCTAGGGCCATAAGTGTTCACTAAAAAAGGGTTTTAAAAAATTGGAAATTTTAGGCTGGTTTGAGGGATAAAAATTACTAAATCACGATTTCTCCAAAATTACTGAACGGATTAGAACGAAATTTTGTATGTAGCTTCCTCTAGGGCCATAGGTGCTCACTAAGAAAGGGTGCTCGAAATCTTAGGGGGGGGGGGATTTCTGGGTCAAAGTTACTAAATCACGATCATTTGTCGCATTTATTTCACCAAAATAATTATGCAATAGCGAAGCATTGCCGGGTCAGCCAGTTTATCTATATTTATCTGTGGGTTTTTGAACTTTCGTATTTTGAAATATTCTCACGTTCAGTGTCTGCTGGTTGAAACTCGTCTTCAAACTTTTAATAAGTTCGTATAATATACTGTCTTCTTAGATACTTAAGTAGTATATCATGATACCTGGGCACAACTTCTGATTGGTCCAAAACAAAGTAGAGGGGGTAAAAGTATGTGGAGCCAAGCCCCTGATTGGTTGAGGAGATTCCCCACTTGCCCCATCTCCCCACTTAAGCCCCACCCACTTAAGCCCCACCTTAGCTCACTCCATCTAATCCCCTTCTCCCACCTAAGCCCTCTCCACCTAGCCCCACTTGCCCCTTCTCCCACCTAAGCCCTCTCCACATAGTCCCACTTGCACCTTCTCCCACCTAAGCCCACTTGCCCCTTCTCCCATCTAAGCCCTCTCCACCTAGCCCTACTTGCACCTTCTCCCACCTAAGCCCCACGCACCTAGCCCCACTTGCTCCCTTCTCCCACCTAAGCCCCACCTTTACCCACCTAGTCCCCACTCGGCCTACCTCTCCAAACCCCACGAAGCCCCCCTATCCCTAGCTCAACCAAATAGCTTAACCAATCCCCACGATGCCCCCTCTCCCTAACTTAACCAAGCCTCCAATAGGTTAACCAAGCCCATCGTCATCTAGGTTAGATCCTGTCCCCACTACATCGGTTTCCTACTCTTTAGGATAGGTTTGTATATTGAGTAATAATGTGAAAACAGTTAATGTATACATTATACTTTTAAAGTGTACAATGTTTAAAAATAAATTTGGAGTCTATACACTATCCAACGTCTGCAGAGAGGGCAGCGTAGTACCTGCATAATACAACTTCCACAAAACACATGACCACAGGGCATAGAGGCTGTATTTCGAGTCTCCGTGAGGCAGACTGGGCAAGGTAATCGAGTAGAAGATGAGGTATCGATGTAGTCCATTCCAGATCTCGGACAGCATTCTTAAACTGGTTGTAGAGCTGTTTTCGTTACCCTCAACGGCGGTAAATGATCTATACTTCTATTATAACCATCATTTCGCATTGATTCGATGCATTACGGATTGTGTAAAACTGATCATATAATTAACTTGCAACGAATTTTGACAATAAATAATAATGTGTTATAGTGTTTAAGTAAATCATATTATCTAGGAGTTTGATTCAGACAGCTGAATCCTTCATCCCCACCCCAAGTGGATTTTCAGTGTCTTGAAATAATAATAAACATTTAAATTTTAGGGTGACTGTATAACCATTGCATGCGTTCAGCCTTTTCGTTGATGATAATATATTGATCATATTATCTAGCGACTTTGGATAGATTACCTCCCCACCGCTGACTGTCTAACCTATCCAATCGTGTTGTTATAGTAAATTAAAATACTTACCGACAAATATGTATATAACTTGCAAATCTTTCGACTTAGTGTACGAGCTATATATATACAAATTCTATTGTAAAATTCTAATATAGTAGTAAATGCATATAGCAAATTATATTATCTATGAACATGGCTTGTGTGAGGCTTATTATAGAGCCTTCTAAAATACTCAAACCTGTAGTTCGTAGGTACTGTTCAACGTAGTATTAATATGGGTATTAATTTGCTGACTCGTCTCATTCTTGACTACTTCACGTGCCGATCTTTCCAACTTAAGGTCTTATAAGAAAATCATATTGAGATGGTGAGGCTTAATACTTGACCGTCTAAAATTATCCTCAAATCTGTGTATAACACATTATTAATATTTACTCCTACATACGTGTTCTAAAATTCTCAAAACTGTCTGTACTATATAACACGTTATTAAATTTCACCTATGCTAATTTATTTGTGTGTATCTAACACTTTACTCCTATATACAGGACCTTCTAAAATACTCACACCTGTGTTTTTTTAATGTTTAACACAATAATAACATGGACCCTTATGGGCCTACTTCTGAGATGCGTTGCTGACTTGAACGGTCTCTCTTCCGTTTTGTACTCATCAAAACAGGTAGTGAGGTTTATAAAAATATTACTGCAAGGTATTTACAGCAAGTAAATTATTATAATTATTAAAAAGCTGCAATAATGAAGTTACAGGTACATAGTATTCCTAAATATTACCTCAGAG
>JAGFPH010009255.1:17166-30328 GCA_018207615.1 Philaenus spumarius
CGTAAATTTTATTTTTTACAAAATTTTCCAAGATGGAGGAGTAAAAAAAACGTAAGAAATCGATTTGGAAGCAATTCTTTAGGTGAAACTCTCTGAAATAAACAATTTTTGTCTTTTGAAATTAAAAAAAATCTTCCTTTTCGAGATATTAGCAACTTTATGTCGATTTATTTCAACACGTTTAGGGCCGCCATTTTGTTTTGGGTGGTCCGATTTTTATTTTATTTATGTAATTTTTCTAGTCTTAAATAAACATTTAAAATGAGGTATCACATGACCATACTTCCCATTTAAAAATTTTGAGTTGCCCCCAAAATATTCCAGTTTTTAGGGGACATACAAAATTTCCGATTGCTTCAAAAGATACTTTGGGTTAAATTAGTATCGTTCCCCAAAGTATATTTGTTTGTTTTAACAAACACAAAAGTAAAAGGGGGGTGGGAGTGGCTTTATAACCACCCTGTATATTGTTTGTGATTTCAGTGGTTACGCCGTCAAACTTCAATGGTAAAGAAGCCAAAGTTAAAAAACCCCAATTTTTCGTGGTTTTAAAAAAAATAAATATATAAAAATATCTTATTAAAATTATGCAAAACTTTCTAAGCCGAAGACCAGGTATAGTCATATCCCGTCAGCTTGGAAACGAGCCAACCACCGTTTGCTTTACACCCGCCCTCCTACCCTCAAACCACAGATATGAAAAGTTACCAGGTCTAGCCGAGGTTCGAACCCGGTATCTTCTGATCAGGAAGATTCCACGCTATCCACTCAGCTATGGCTCAGATTAATTAGAGAAACACTTTAGAAATATATCATTAAAAAAAACTATTTAAAAACAAGAGACTTTGTCTAGGCCTACCCAACCAAGCTGACGGAGATTTTTAACTCGGTGAATGTGTACAATTGTAATAGTTCTAAAATTGTAGGCCTATTTGTTAAAATTTTGTATTTATATTCATTATTAAATATCTAAATATTGATAAAAAACATTATCTTTTAATTGCTTTTTATTTCATAATGAAAGATTAAACAAATAAAAGAGCACTGTGGCGATAAAATCACACAGATTTGAATAAAAACCCCGTATCACAAAACAAGTTACAAAAACAATAACTAAACAACTAAATTGTAAGTTATGTTTAATACGTTACCCTTATGTACATTTCGATAACATGGTCATCATCCTCAGAAGGTTTTAACACTACTCTCTAATGATAGAACAAATGATTTAGAAGGTATTAATATTATAATGAAGAATTTAATAATGGAATATGTTTATATGTTACACGAAGATGTACGAATGTTTCCGAAGTTAAATGAATGAGTATTTCTTCTTCAAATTTTTATAAATTAATATATTGATAATACAAGGTTGTATTTATATTCATTTTATAACCTAAAATCAAATTTTATAACGTGTTATAGCTTGCATTAGTTTTTTAACTCTTATTATAAAAATTCTACTTCACAAGACATATATTATACCTGTATTTTCATAATTATTTAACAAACTCTGGCCACAAGAGGGCTGATTATGAATGAATACACTTTATAGTGCGATATGTTTATTATATTTATTTTTATAATAGTTTAACTTTTTTGATTGATTTTTCATAGTTTACAAACGCCAATAGAAATGTCGAATATTTAAGTACACAAGTTGAACACATCAAATGTATATAATGTAGACTTAGTTAAACAAGCGAGCATAGAGTGTGAGAATATCAAAGCCGTTATGTGTATTTGATTTATCTTTGCATAAGGATGCATCCTTTGTCGATCAAAGGAAACACAATTATATTGAAGTACACAACATGGGTATAATTAGTATAGTTAGTTATAAGAGATCGCGCCCAGTTAGTACTAACAATATAAACCAATTCATTGAATCACGTGAAACCAAATTAATATTCGTGAGTTCTCTCTCTCTTCTTCTACCACGCCTCCTGTTTCTCTAACTATGATAGCTTTTCAAGCATGCTCAGTTGATCCCGAAGATGTTTAATACGTTTTAATTTGTTCTTTGTTGTTAACTTAATCTGTGCAATATCACAGATCCTTTGAGGAGAGAAGGTTTTTACGTTGATTGGCGTATTTGTGGTGCCAATCTTGTCTTTAATTTAAACGGCTGTTTCGGTCTTTAATGTTGGAATTCACCAGATTCGAGAGGTCGAATCAATATCGCTCCATCGAGAGAGACATTGGATAAATTGGTTCAAGATTTAGGGAGACGAGAAGATATGGTTAAGATAATTGATTACAATTTCACAATTACAACACATTTTAAGTAATTTATTTTAATTCGTCAAGCTCAAAGTTTATTAATACCTTTTATCTTATAATTAAATTCGGTAAATTTATTCAATACGATGTATGCTCGGACATTTGCCATCATTTGTGTGTTAAATTATCAAACACGACGTTTCGGGAATACAAATCAATTCCCGTTCTCAAGTGACTAAAACTAACGGTACATAAACCCAGGCAACTAGGCCTATGTAAGGGTGAACAAAGTAAAAATACAAATTATTACTAACCTTAAATATCTACATGATGGATCTCAGAGCTAAGACTGAGAAGTCAAACACACCAACCACAGACAAAACACAATTCAAACACTAAGCATATGCAATGATGGCAAGCGTCTAGTTGACAAGTTGGAGTGAGACTGACAACTGGCCAGAGTATTCAGGCGTGGCAAACAGGAAGGGGTAGTTCCCTATTGTTTCATGTAGTTCAACTGTTTCACACGGGAACGGGTTATAACACCACGTGGTGATTCTACTGGTAAAAGTTCAGCATTTTTATTAGTCGGTAACATTTCTGTTTTATTATTAATATGGTTGTTATTATAATCAAGTTTTAGTTCTTTTTTTAATAATGGGAGCCACAGTGGCCTTACTTCAATGCTTGTTTGGCTGATAGTGTTGTCCGCTAGTTTTATATATGAGGCTTCAATTATTGTACGTTTGTAAAGATTACGTTCCCGGTGTATGATTTTTGACTCTTCCCAATTAAATTTGTGATTTTCGGACCATATATGACAATTTTCGATTTGTCGACTAGGCCTAACCGTACATTATTTTTATGTTCTTTTATTCTAATACTTAAAGGTCTTTTTGTCTCGCCAATATATTGCCTATCACATTCACATTTAATACTGTAAATAGGCCCTACAGTTTTTAGAATCCTGTGTGCCATTTTTAGGTTTAGTTTGGACGAGATGTTGTCTAACAGTGTTTTTTGTTTTAAAAGCAGTACAAATTCTATATTTTCTGAGAACGGGAATTGATTTGTATTCCCGAAACGTCGTGTTTGATAATTTAACACACAAATGATGGCAAATATCCGAACAAGTAATTGTAATAAAATTCAACATCCATCATTAACTAACAATAACTTCAAACAGAGAACGGTATATGCATTTAAAAATTCCCTTGTAATCTTTAAAATTATTTATTTTATAGTCTAGAAAAAACTGTTTGTCCCAACAATTAAATTTGCAAATACACCCTTTTGAACGATTTGTCTTTTATGGTTTAGAATCTACACACAAGGACAATACTTTGTAAGTTCTTTCTTATAAAATTATAATCTGATTTTTATACAGTTTTAGATACATCATCTGTTTCAATTGCTTTTTATAGGTGTCGTTCCATCCTGTGGGGGCTAATAAAAATAAAAACGTTTCTGATATATTAAATCACTAGAGGAGACCCCTGCGTGCTCCGCACGCCAACCTCCAATGGAACCTTCTAAAAAATATTTGTTATGTTTTATTTATAATAAAGGTGTAGGATTAATAATAACCTCAAAACTAAAACGGTAAATCATGTTAAATTAATAAATTTGTTTTTCTTACCGTCATCGTTATCCAATTCTTTCTTTAAGAAACGTGCTACAGCTGTTTCGCGATTTATCGCATTTTCAAACACTGTACACGAAACACATTAAAATATAAAACACACACAGTTCACACACGATAATTCTACGCCCATTGGGACGTCGTCAAAAATAAAATAGCACACAAAAATACACAAAACGTCCGACATGTTTAAAACTTGTTGGCCAACAGAATACATTACAATTAATTATTTAAAATGTTGGACAGCTGATAATCAGGGTTGCCAACTGCGAAGAACAGGTTATCCCTACAACTAATTCCATACAGCCGACTTGATTATTTCTTCATATATTGGGTTTGCTGTAAAATTTACTTGGGAATTTAAAATTTTGGTTGGTTCTTTTCTTAAGCTGTTATAAATTTCTATTTCTTCTAATCTGTCATGTTAAATTTTCAAATAAATTATTTCTTATATTTTATAACAGCAATTATAATAATGGAAGAACCAGCAAGGCTCAGGTCTGCACTTTAAAACCCTAACCTAAAAGCTAGAAATACAAACATAATTGCTTCAAATTTTGAAATCAGGGAAATATTGGAGCAAACAGCTATATTATCTGTTATTTTATTTAATTGGTTGCTATGGTAATAAATGTAAATACATGTGTTGGTTTATCATTCTAGGCCTAACCTAAGAATTGTTTCCGACTAAATTTACAAATATTGAAATGAAAAAAGGTTTTTATCGAAATGAATTATAGCCTATGTTACTCAGGGACAGTGTAGCTTTTTATTAGTAAAACTATTTTTTCAACCGGTTCAGTGGTGCCAGAGATTACCCCCTACATACAAACAAACAAAAAAACAAACTTTATCTCTTTATAATATTAGTATAGATGATTTCTTATTTTACAATAGCTTAAATTCGTTATATTATTTCCACGTATTTATTACCTCGCTTTTCTGTCTGTTCGGAATTTAGCAATCGATTTTAAATTTACTTCCCGTTGAACTATCGATTACAAACTAACATCCCAATGAGCTAGATACTTTAAGCTTTAATCATGGCTTCATATGTTTCTGGATATCCTTTAGTTTCAGTTCGTGCCATCTAACTTTCACCGTTCAAGTACAATTTTAGGAAATTGTTCGTACATTCGATACACTCTAGTACTTCATTTTGAAATGTTTGATGACATTAACATTTTATTTTTACAATTTTTTTTTAATGATCTGATATACTTCGATTTGTTAAATTGAATATCTTTTACTGGTTATTTGGTTGATAATTTGAAACAGAATGGCCTTCTCCAAGGGACGAACTCAATCGCGTCCATCCTTGAGTTTTTAATTTTTTTTTAAAGTGCTAAATTATTGTTCACAGCTATTCGTTCTTAACTTTACTCTCGTCTTTCCTTATTACTCCGTATAATGTGCATATTGTTATGTATGCCAAAGTATGAACTCGAGCCATAAGGTAATTTCTCATGAGAATATGCAAAGGTCAGCAAAAATGTATGGGAATGACATTGTAACATGAATATAATTTTAACTTTTGCATTGTTGAGATGTTGGTGTATAATTTAAATAAAGTTATTATCTTTGTTAAGAGATATATTACATTTGCTTAGTAGTGTAATATTACTGTGTGGCAATGTAATTACATTGGCCGTCTTTTATCAGTACTACTGCAATACTTGCACCATAGAGTTAACTATTTCTATACTAATATTATAAAGCGGTAAAATTTGTTTGTTTGTATGCAGAGGGTAATCTCTTCCACTACTGAACCGACTGAAAAAATAGTTTCGGTAATAAAAAGCTACACTATCCCTGAGTAACATAGGCTATTATTTATTTTGATAAAAACCTTTTTTATTTCAATATTTGTAAATTCAATCGGAAAAAAATGTAGGTTAGGCCTAGACTGATGAATTATCACATGTATTTACATTTATTACCATAGCAACCAATTGAATAATTTAACAGATAAAACATCTGTTTGCATAAGTTTCCATTAACAGCTCATTTCAAACTTTGAAGCAATTATTTAAATTTCTAACTTTTAGGTTAGGTTTTTATTAAAGTGTAGACCTGAGCCTTGCTGGTTCTTTTAACCTTTTTTGAAACTGATGTTATAAAATATACGAAATAAT
This sequence comes from Philaenus spumarius, assembly GCA_018207615.1. Taxonomy (NCBI): domain Eukaryota; kingdom Metazoa; phylum Arthropoda; class Insecta; order Hemiptera; family Aphrophoridae; genus Philaenus; species Philaenus spumarius. The sequence goes on from JAGFPH010009255.1 coordinate 23,167, forward strand.
TTGATTTTAACATTTTAACATTATTTACCATCTTAGCTTTCGGGTTATTATTAATAATATTATAAAGAGGCCAATGTTTGTGTTTATTCGTTTGTACGTAGGGGGATATTTCTGGAACTACTGAACCGATTGAAAAAATAGTTTTACTAATAAAAAACTACACTATCCTTGAATAACATAGGATTAATTTTGATTTAAAGGTTAAACCCACCCTTAAAACAGATTAGTACCACTCTTATAATAACATCCACAGTAATTTAAATATTTTACATAAATGTAAAAAAGGCAACCTCCGTAACACACTCGAGCAGTTAGAAATATATAAGACCACAAAAGAACAACAGTACCTTCTTTTAAATGATAAAATACACCATAGTTCAAATGCCATATTCAACACAATTATATCTATGCAAACATCAGTGGATCATGTTGACTCATTGAACACAAACATTATGAGTGGAGACCACCTTCTTTATCAGTGTGCACTTGACTTCCACAGTGAACCATGCATGGTTCACCTTTTCTGTGTCAATGTTAAAAACTTGTATAGTGTTTTTGTTTAAGTGTTTTTATAATGTGTGTTACGTGTATTTATTTATTATGACTGTGTTTGAATATCTGACGATGACATCATAGCAATGTTGAAACCGGTAATATAAAAACAAACAAACAAGGATTGTGACAGACCATATAAGGTAATAAACAAATTGTAATATTATTATACAATCCTGGAGGCTAGAAGTCCAAAAATGTTTAAAACTCTAATTTTGTTTATGAATCACATCAGTTGTAAAACATTGAAGCTCTTTATTCACATGGGAATTAAAGGCGTATGTTTTTGTTTAGATGTTCCGTTTTAACATCTTAAATGTAAGCAGTTGAAATAATTTTCACGGCGTTACTTCGCTCTTGTGCTAATTAACTGGTGACGCCAAATCTTGATCCTGATCCAGCTAACTGTCTGGGCGTAAATAGTAAACCCACTTACTATGCATTTCTTCTTTACAGCTCTTTTTATAGATTATAAAAAATGCCCCACTAAAAATGCTTCTTCTTTGTAAGAAACGACTGCAATGAAACATGTGCAAAATAACCCACATTTATACATCACTAGCTTACCCGTCGCGCGTTGCTGCGATTTCAAGAAAGTTAACCATTCCATATTACATTTTTGGAGGCCTTTTTCATTTTTATGGCACTCCATTTAAAAAAATTATATTTAGTATCTAATAATTAAAAAGTAAAAAGTCGTTTTGCTTTCAAAAATTTTGTTTGCTTTTACCTAATCTAAAAAAACTGGTAGTTGTGAAGAATTAATTGTAAAAAATCTGATTCTAATAATTAGCCCAATAGGTGTTTTGGTTTATTGTAGGCCTAACGAAAATCATGTTCAGTTTTTGATCCAAATCAGCTGTTTTGTATATAATAGGTATGTAACAACCAATGTTTGTATTGATTTAAGAAATAGTAAGCGTTTTTCGTTGATTTTTGTTTGTGTTTGTTTTTAGTTCGTCAATGTAACCTCAAAAAGCTAATGCTCTTCAAATTTGCTAAGTAATGTTGCTAAGAATGTAAACAAACATGACGTGTTTCTATGCTTTCCATACGAACAGCTGTTTTTGTGCCCCTGATAAAATCAAAAGAAATCTTTCTTCCATGGCCTAAAACCTTCCCAGGGTTAACCTGTGTTACTATGCAAAATTTCAAAGCAATCGGATGGACGGTTTGGTAACGGATAAAGGACAAACAGAAGACAGACAGACATATATTGGATTTTATATATGTAGGTAATACACACAGTTTTAAATTATTTTGTTTTTATTAATGTTTACTATTCCTTTGGGCGAATCCGCACCCCACCAACTAGAAACCAAAATTTGGAGTAAAAGAAACCTCCAGCGTTCGAAACCATTTAAAAAATTACAAATAGGAAAAGTAAAACAAGCTCATTAGTAGGTTTAATATTGAAGATGAGGAAAACTTGAAAGTTGCACAGAACGTCCGAGCAGTCCTTTCAGATATTTACAGACGTAAGTACACCGGACCGTTGCAAATTGTATTCAATTAATGCAGTTTAATTGAATCTCCCTAAACTAAATCCGTTCTCGGATGAGAGTGACCCGAATGTGTTTACAAAAGGAAGATCGAAATGCCAGTCTGGTTTAATCAGTCACGGCATGCTATCAGACGCAGACGGTTCAATTCTTGACGAGGACTTTAGGAATTTAATTGTGATTCTAGGGCACTTCAGATTTCTCTCTGAATGCGTTAACCCAGAAATGTCTCAATCCGCCTGATCGATTCTATAGAAATCAGTAGTGTGTTCAAGCTTTAATGCTTGTTCAGTTTCTGGTAAACAAAAGGACGAGGGCGATGAGTGGAACGGTGATAGAACGCTACGTAAAAAAAGTAACAGTGTTTATATTTATGAAATAAAATTAATCTTACGGGATGTAGTGTTTCTTATGATTTATTGTACATAATCCCGATTTGGGAGATTTTGTTCTTCCAAAAGTTTGTAATTTTAGATAAAGGTGATTATTGTAGGTGGTTCATCACTGGAGATGGTGACATTGTATAAACGCGTTTGAGTTAATAAACGCACTACAGTCTGATTTAAATTAGAACCGTTCTTGGTTCTAGAACTTCTGTGGCTAGAATCGTTTATTTACAATAGAACACAATGTTTTACTGTTGCAGGAAGGCTGTCTAAAATGTCGAAATTAAAATATGGTGTACCTCAAGGGTCAGTTCTTGGACCAGTTTTGTTCTTAATCTTTATAAATGATTTGTCATCAGCAGTATATGTGGATATATTAATTCAATTTGCTGATGATACAACTTTAATATTCAAAGCAGATTCTCTCCAAAATCTAGAGCAAAGGGCTTTTGTACAGGTCAATGCTACTTATCAGTATTTCACTGAAAATAATTTGGTAATCAATCCAGAAAAAAACAAATATTTGAATTTTAGTTTAAAACCTAACACTTTTCAGACATTAAGTGTCTTTCTTGGAGAAAAAGAACTTGAAGAAGTAAATTCAATAAAGTTCTTGGGTCTTACCATAGATAACAAGCTGACCTGGAACTATCATGTCAATAGCATCAGTGCTAAAGTTAGTTCAGGAATATTTGGATTAAGAAATTTAAAATTATATTGTAACTCTTCAGTTCTTTTAACAGCTTACTATGGTCTAATATACCCACATCTGAGCTATGTACTTCTACTTTGGAGGAATTTATCAGTTCAGAATATGCAAAGAATGTTTGTCCTACAAAAAAAAGTTATAAGGCTTATAGCAGGTATAAATAAACAAAAATCTTGTAAAAAATACTTTAGAGAATTGAGAATTTTAACACTTCCTAGTATGTATATAATGGAAGTAATTCTCTATTTTAAATATAAGTGTGATCTTGTTCAGAACAAGGACATACATAATTATAACACCAGGACCGCTTGCAACTATCGTGCTAATCGGCACAGGTTGAATTTATATAGTAAACTTCCTTTGAAAGCAGGTCCTTTATTCATGAATAATCTTCCCATTAAAATAAAAAAGATACAAAATTTAAATTTTTTAAAAACAGCCTTAGGCAACTAATGTTGTCTGGATCCTTTTACTCTGTGGAGGAGTTTATGTGCCATGATTTTGGGTCTAGTTCCCTTTGAAGATCCTCTGAATGAGAAGTCTGATCTTCCCTTTCACATGTTCTTGGTTGGGTCCTTAAAGGTTTTCTATTGTTGTTGTTATTATTATAATTAATTATTATTGTTGTTGTTATTATCTATTGTGAGTTTTTATTATTGTTACTTTGTCCTCAGCGGAAATGAAATTATTAAAAAACTGTGAATTATTCTATGTAGATTTTTAAATGACTAGTATTGGTTACATGTATATGTTTTATTGTATGGTTATTGTTTTTGTAAGTTACATATTTATATTGTTAGTATTGTTATATTGTTGACTTGTCTTATACAAATATTTGTCAAAAAGACCAATAAATGATTGATTGATTGATTGATTGGTATCGAGCGTTTGACAGAGTGGAGGGGCCGCTCTGTTGCCAAATCTACGCATCGCTGTACTGCCAACGAACGGACTTCTCATAAATGTAAACGCTGCTTTACAACGTTGCATATGTTTACTATGACAACCGCTGGGACGGCAATCGGTGGTTGGCTCTTGGAGTAGGAAGCCCCTATCGCTACCCTCCGCCCCCCCCCCGTGTCAGCCAAATCTGTTCTACTTTAAATCAAACTATAGTTGTGACATTTTGTGTTCAAGTATTGTTCTATGAAGATATCCTCTCACAAGCCAAGCTCAATAATAATTTACAACAACGATTATTTTGTTTAGATCGTTCACAAAAAAAAGTATCATAGGCTTTACTGTAACTGTGTATTGGGTGTTAAATAAGTTAAAGGACGGCTTAGTGACTTTTAACAACAAAATCCATGTATATGAAACTTTCCACAAGTGTTGCCAGACGTACGGTAATTATCGTATTTGTACGATATTTTACATCTGTCAAACGACCCGCCTTTAGCATCAGAATCGTACATATAGTACGATAGTTCTCTATTAAGCTACGGCTATACTTGTACGATCAGCTCAGAGCAGAGCGAAGCCGAATTTTTCCGGAGGTATTCTTTCTGTGTATTTAAATGGGAGTGGCTAAATCTGTAAGAGCAGAGCCGATCCGCTCAGAGCCGAATTTTTTCCATGCTCTGGGAGCATACCGGAACGGGTCGGCTCGGCTCCGCTCTGCGCGGATCTGATAGATATAGCCACAGTTCCCGATCGCTCCCGATCAGAAATAACGTTCGGTCTCTTTCGTCAACAATCTGGAAAATTCGTGATGAAAGAAGGTGATGAAATTCTCCAAACTACAGGAAAAATCAAGTAAATATTCACATGGTAATATATAACATGGTAAATTTATATCAAAGGCAGTGGCATTTAAAAAAAAATTGTTAATTCTTTTAAATAAAATAATTTTTGTATAAAAGTTTTTTTTACTACATTAAAATTTTAAACTCAAATACAAAATAGCCCAGGTTAATAACTTATGAAACACAAAGGTACAAAGTGTACCCTGAACTTTCTAAATGTACTGCAAAAGCTAACCAGCTTACCGTAACTTATCTGCCTATCGGTATATGCAGGGTGTATCAGGAAGAAACGGAAAAAATTGCAGGACGTGTTCTACTGGTGAAAATAATGAAAAAAGTTCATATAAACATAGGTCCGCAAACGCTTCGTTTTCCATATATCCGCCATTTTGTTTTTTGTACAAAATAATTCATATCTAGAGAACGGTTTGACTGATTGAGTTCAAACTTGGTACGAAGTTTAACCTAACAATGATATACCTAAATAAAAATAAACGATTAAATCCAATCATGCGTTTCAAAATGGCGGCTGTTTGAAAATTTCAAACCTAAATTACTCCAAAACCGTACATTTTATCGAAAAATGTCAAGACACCGTTTTTGTAGCCCTTTTGATTCCCTATCGGATGGTGTCACTGTTAAAACAATCGGATGAAGGATAATAGCTAAGTTAAAAGGTAATGACAACAAATGTCCATACAATATTGTAGTATTTACTGTGTTGGTATAGGATGCCTGGTTGAACAAACCAATTAGAACACATAACTTAACTGTTATCCTTTATCCGATTGTTTTGACAGTTACATTATCCGATAGGGAATCAAAAGGGCTACAAAAAAGGTGTCTTGATATTTTTCGTTAAAATGTACGGTTTTGGAGTAATTTAGGTTTAAAATTTTCAAACAGCCGCCATTTTGAAACGCATTATTGGATTTAATCGTTTATTTTTCTTGTGGTATATCATTGTCAGGTTAAACTTCATACCAAGTTTGAACTAAATCAGTCAAACCGTTCTCTAGATATGAATTATTTTGTACAAAAAACAAAATGGCGGATATCTGGAAGACGAAGCGTTTGCGGACCTATGTTTATATGAACTTTTTTCATTATTTTCACCAGTAGAACACGTCCTGCAATTCTTTCCGTTTCTTCCTGACACACCCTGTATATTTAAATACATTTTAAGAAACTGGCTTTGTTAAAAAGGTATCTTTATTTATAATTAAATTACTCAAATTTAAAACCAATCATACACAAAATAACAGTGATACAGTAAAATAATATGTATCAGACTTTATATATTATCTCATAGTTTTAATAAATTATATATAACAAAGCATCAAACGCAGTAATATACTTTTATATGCAGATTACTTGAAGCTGATAAAATGTACTAAAGGACTCGGTTGTTACAAGCTGCAAAACGATATTGACTCTTTGATGTTGGAGTAGAACCTAAAACTTCATACTTCTAAGTCTTTATAAATGTCATCCGCAAGAAACAGTGATAATTTTAACACTAGTTTTTATTGTGAAATTGGTAATTGACATATGTAATACAGGACTAATCACGACAGACGCATGTTTCGTTTTATTCTTAGTTTTTAATTACGTTGTTTCAACTGACAAAAAAACTACAACTTGTTTATTATAATGCTTTTCCAAATTATTAGTCTATGCAAAATTTAAGTAACAATATTTTTTATATTTACTTATCGCTTTTGATTGATAGGATGTGTCCCTATTTTTCTTTGTATTCTTTCCCCATCCAACACAATCATCAAAAATTCTTCGTCGGTGTCCGAGCTAGACGAAGATCACTGTTCTTCCATGACGATTTTGCAATTCACGGTAGTTGTTACAGTAACAGCAAATCCAGACTAACTGATGGTGAGGCGGAATGCGCGCGCATCTTTCCGACACATGTCGGAACGGTGCGGTTCTGATAGATTTAGCCACTACATCGGAATTCCTCGACGGAGCGGGTCGGCTCTGCTCGGCTCCGATCGTATAAGTATAGCCGTGGCTTTATGATACTTGTATTGTGTTATTTTAGGGTCGCCGGAATACTACCCCCCGGAAAACTACCCCCCCCCCCCCAAGCAGGTTACTACGTCATTTTGACGTCAGAGATCGGGGGGGGGCAGTTTTCCAGTCACGCACACTCAAGTTTCGATATAATTAGAATTAAAAAAAAAAACAAGAGGACTAACCTAAACTGTTTAGTCACAGTATGTTGCCGATAACAGTATAATTGTAGGAACCTGC
>JAGFPH010009255.1:31843-48389 GCA_018207615.1 Philaenus spumarius
GGGGGGGGGGTGGAATTTCTGGGTAAATTTACTAAATCACGATCATTTGTCGCATTTATTTCACCAAAATAATTATGCAATAGCGAAGCATTGCCGGGTCAGCTAGTTTATCTATATTTATCTCTGGGTTTTTGAACTTTCGTATTTTGAAATATTCTCACGTTCAGTGTCTGCTGGTTGAAACTCGTCTTCAAACTTTTAATAAGTTCGTATAATATACTTTCTTCTTAGATACTTAATAACACCTCGCGTAATTTTGTATCTGTACTATCGTATTTTTTCTAATATACTTTTTCTGTAGTTCCAGATTAAAAACAATGATTGTTCTTAAATCATCTACCTTTAATTTCGGGTTTGGTAATAATTTTACTGGTCGTTGTTGTGTGTTTAAGGTATTTAGTCTTTACTAAAGTTTATTTTTGTTGTAAATTTAATCACTTTATTATGTTAGTCCGTCTAGGGAGTACTTAATTTTTATCTTAAAACGCAATAATATACTAGGACAAAATTTTGCGAGAAGATAACGATAAAACTACAAAAATAATGAATATTTAGATCCGCTCAATTAAAAATTTCGGTCCTTTTAAATATTTTATGTCAAAGATCGTCAACTGTAGATAAAATTTACAAGAGATGAAAAAGTTATCTTTTTAAAGGAAAAAATAAATGTATGGAAGCAGTAAATATTTGTTTAAAAAACAATTTAATAATAGCAACAATTGAAAGTTTAAAATTAAGTGTGTATGTCGCTGTTAAGGCTGGTAAAAGAATTGAAGAAAAGGCGTGATGAACTTCGTTCCTGACGGGGGTCCCACGACCACACACATTTACTTTATTTAGCTACGAAACGTTTTAATAATTTATTTATATCAAACTAAAAATCCCTTAACTTTTTAATGTTACTTTCTCTAGAACTTAGTCTGGATCGGCCAACGTTAGCTCGAGACTTGAGAACCTTTCCAAACAAACTTAATATTTACACTGTTGACAAATGTGTTGGAGTAGTCAACTTTCTCTGTCCATGATTTCCATCGGGAACAGGAACGATAAAAAATGCAATGGCAATCTCAAGTTTAAGGAACTTTAGTAGTATTTAATGTCAATGGGGCGGTATTGATATAAGTTCGACACATAATTTGTGAACCGGTGACGTCACTGGCGTTACTAGTATCAACAGACGAAATAATATTGAAAGATAACTTTTAAGTTTTTTCAATAAAAAAAATATTTTCAAAAATAAAATATATATATTTTTAAAACTTGTAGTAGCGTGTAATATAAATGGATAAGTTTGAAGTAAATAATTTCACTTTCGCGTCTATTTATTCATTTTTATATTTTGATGGCATCAAATGTTACTTAAACATAACCTTGTTTTATAAATCAACCCCTTAAAAGCGAGTGTACGTACGTACTTCACCCATCATCTGTAATACAGTACTTTCAAACCCAGTGTTGATTTTAGTACAACAATCCGGGTCGGGGTTATGTTTACAACTTCAACCGTTATAATTTCTTGTGGAGTTGATTTTTTAAAAGTGTGAGTTAAAGAACTAATGTAGCCTATAATAAATTGTACAATTTGTTTTGAAGTTATAAAATGAATATAAATACAACATTTTATTATCAATATATTCATTTATACAAGTTTAAAGAAGAGATACGTCCTTTCGTTCAACAAACATAGCATTGCGTGCTTCGCACGCCAATTTTAAGCCTATGTGCGTCCGCAATAAAATATTACTGATTATTACGTAGAAAGGTTAAAAAATAAAAAAATTAAGTAATTTCTACTCATTTAGGCTATACACATAAACAATAAAAGGTCAGCTCCTAGCATAGGAAATACGAAATTTGCGTAGCAGTGAACGTGATAACACCAATTTCCATGTTTTTTTAAATGTTGATATAGTTACCCATGTAAAATATTATAGGATGTAAGGGACCTTTTCTGTTATATCCCCGCATTTAGAAACTATTTTCTAAAACTATTTTCTATTCTCAAACTATTTTCTATAGAATGAGGATTAATCGGGAATGTCCAAAAACCTATGTATAACTACTCCGTAACATATAAGGATGGAAGTTTCCAGTTTTTGTTGATATTAGATAAGGGTTATTGCAAACGCGTAACTTTACTATTCGACTCTAGCCTAATATTTTTGCAGAAAACGACGTTGCTTTACATTTTACTGTGAAATGTTGAATACAGGTAAACATACTGTGACTAAATAGGTTAGGTTAGAACCTTTTAGGTATTTTTTTATTATTATTTTTGCATTTCTGTTGCCTTAGTAGGTTAGCCTAGAGTCGAATAGTAAAGTTGCGCATGTTTAAAAATTGTGTTTGTGAATGCGGGTATATAACAGAAAAGACCCGGATGTAAGGATGATGAATGATTTTGTTTTGTTAGAGTTAAGTATTTTTGTTGAACCTTCATAGTTTTCTTATTTAATAGATCAGATCAAGCTCACAAGAGAGTAAGGCTGTGGACCTACTGCATCCATGTGTGTTGTACGTTGTAGTTTAATCAAGCAAATCTAAATATCAGTATGCATGAAATGCACAACGATGTAAAATATGTTGTTGGATCCTCTGTTGTGTTGTCTATTTTATAATTTAACTTGCACTTTTTAAACCTAGTATTAATTTTTACTGGTAAATTTCGGGATTTCGGGGGGGGTGGGTGACCCCCTAAACCCCCCTGGCTACGGCCTTGGTGTTTCCGTGAACAGAGAGCGACACAATTTGCCTTGCTGATACAAGCTCACAAGCCTTGTAGTTATTTTATGAGGTGCTCCACTTACCTTTGATCGTTCAGCGTATATCAAAAGATTGTTTAATCATATCAACATGCCTGTTACAGACAAAACACAAAGGATATGATAGTAGAGCTGTGTGTGAGGTTCTCAGATTACTTATTATATTTATAGAAATAACAAAATACAAAGATACAAACGTAGAACAAACTACTGTCGTTAAGTATCGAATGGTTTTGAAAACTCCAGTTCAAAACATTTCAAACCCGGTGAACATGTCAAAACGTTATTTTATCATTGGTCAAAGACCTAGAGATGTATTAAAAAGTTGGAACTGTTGGAAGGACCCACAAGAGATGCAGTTGTTGGAACGTCTTTCTACGTTCGTAGACGTGTGAAAGTAACGTTATGTTACGATTTATTTTCTGGTTTCTTATCTGTTTTCCGCTACGGTCATCTATCAACAAGTAATACCAATGAAATATATCGTCTTCCGAATTAACTAACAAAGTTGGAAGGATCAACAAGAGACGCAGCCAGTGCTGGAACGTCTTTTTACGTTCGTATAAAATAGGGAGTATTTTCAATACACAATAGATTGCATGCTTCGCACGCCAACCCCCGTATTGGGAGAATTTTCAATACACAGAGCATTGCGTGCTTCGCACGCCAACCTCCGTATTGGGAGAATTTTCAACACGCAATGCACTGTGTAGGCCTAATGAAAATACTCCCAATACGTTTGTTGGCGTGACATTGCACTGAGCGTCGGCCGCTTCTCATATAGTGTTCAGTGTCAAGCTCACATGTGCGTCCTTAGCAGTGAACGTGTTATACAGAGATGTACCGGGTACTGATGTTTTTAGTCAGGTTAGTAGCGGTTTGCTCAAGTGCCAGCATTCGCGCCGGTATCAGTATACGCAGTAAGGCTAGATTGTTTGCGCGAATGACAGGAATTTGTGTATGTAATAGGTATTGAGAGTTTTGCCGACGAAATCACATGAGCTGTCAACTTGACCGACATACTCGAAGTGTTGCACGAAACAAGCGGTTTATCTTTGCACATATTCCTCACTCGCCTTGAAGTTAATTACCCGAGTTTTCGTACCATGCCAAAGTTAGTTGTCGAGTTTTGATAAATTGAGTTTAGGCTAAGGAAGTTCCGAAGCCTTTCATTGTGATAAAATCAGTGAACTGGTGTAAGTAATGATACGCCATAAGAAATAAAGCTAGGCAATTACGTTAGAACTGCATTGTTTAGAATTTGAGGATCAGTAGACCATTGATAGTTAAATCACAGAAAAAAATACCATTTAACCAGAGAGCTCACTGCCATGTTGAAAGGTGGGTCTTTTAACCTTAGTTACAATCGAGATGTCGTTGACAATTCTTCGGTAACAGCAAGAATGTATTTCAGATATTTACTTTGTAAAAGTCGCTTCGCTTTAATCAAGCTAATTAGCTAAATACAAATTAGACCGAACCTAGCTTGAAATACTGTTCTGAATATAAATGACATTATAAATTTACAATTGTAAATCTAGGCCTTATTATACTGTTGGGTTATAAAAGCTTAGATCACTGTTTTGTCTGTATCGTACAGTGTTTCTATGGTATTATATATATAAAACATTTCTTGTAATTGGCCCATTTAATTCCCAGTTAAACATTATTAGAGAACCAATTTTCTAATATATTATTTCATTTTTAATGCTAGTAAACCCCGAGCAAAATCACAGGCTGATTCATTAGATACTCATCAGAAATACTTCATTTAAAAAACAAACTATTGAAAAACAACATTAGGGCTACTTATCTAAACCTACCTAACTGTGGTTACGGGGATTTTTACCTCGGTAAAGTTGCTCAATATTAAGGATTATAAAACTGTAGGCCTATTTGTTAAACATTTGTATTTATATAAGTTACTACTGTATATATTTAAAGAAAAATAAAAATACTATATTTTAATTGATTTTTAATTCAAATGGATAGATCAAATGAATATTAATCTATATATATTAAAAGAATTTGGTCAAAACCTATTTCCAATCGCCCAGCCTCTCCTAATGGACCGATTTTGATGATTTTTGTTTTAAAATGTGTCTTATTAGCTGTAGATATGTCATCAAGCATTTACCGAAGTCCTAGGACATTAGGGCTACGCCCCAGTGGCCCTCAAAGTTTCAATGTTAATCTTATGGAAGGTCAATCTTAAGGAAGAAGAAGAAATATTTCTTTTGATTTTATCAAGGACACAAAAACAGCTGTTCGTATGAAAAGCTTAAAACAGCTGATTTTGATCAACAACTGATTTGGATCAAATCAGTATCAAATGTAGTATTACCTTTTTGAGGTTACATTGACAAACTAAAAACAAACACAAACAAAAATCAACGAAAAATGCTAACTATATTTTAATTCAATTCAAACATTGGTTGTTACAAACCTATTATATATAAAACAGCTAATTTGGATCAAAAACTGAACATAATCATTCACAGATATGTCAAGTCTTATATATTATCATCCGTTCAGCCGCTATTCACCCGAGAAGGAGCCCCGGTATACAATCCTTCAAATTTCCCATGTTAGTCTTATGGAGATAATGTTTAATGAGTTTGAGTCAGCTGCCAAATAAAACAGCTAATTTATGCTCGGTCACCTATGTACAAACGAGCAAAAGATTAACGAGATTCTTTATCGAATTTTCCACCTGCGAGCGAAGCGAAGCAGCCATCTGAGGCCGAAGGCCGAGCCGGGGTTGGGACGCGGAGCGTCCAGGGGCAGAGCCCCTAGTATTAATATTGATGTTATTAATATTATAGTGAAGAAATTAATAATCGAATATGTTATACGAAGATTACGAAATGATTCCGAAGTTAAACGAATAGGTATACCTTCTTTAAATTTGTATAAACAAATATATTGATGGTAAAATGTTGTATTATACAGTTTATAACTTCAAAGCACATATTATAACGTATATTATAGCGTACATTAGTTTAACATTTATTTAACAATACTATACCTATATCTTAGAAATATATGCATTTTTCAAATAATGATGATCTTTGCAGCTATCTTCCATTATGCTTTAGAAAATGTGTTCTGTCCAGATGTTTCTACAAAATTATTTTCCTTGATTTTCTTTCAGAAAATGAGTTAAATCGCTTCTTCATAATTTATTGAAATGGCTTTCTACAGACAGTATTGCGAGGTGTTTCAATCTGTCTTGAGTCATTGTCGATCTGAGATACATTTTAGTTATCTTCAAAAAGGAATTTGAAATTAATAAATGTTTTTATTCGCTTCTGTTTAAAACTAAATGACAAAATTCTTTTACATTTTGAAAAAAATTACAAAAAATGTTTACTACTTTTTATGTTGGCTTAAAGTTGAACTTTTTTCTTCCGTTACTGAACAGTTTTTGTTTCTCGAGCTAATAACTTTGAAAATTTTACATCAATCTGTTTTTTGCTGACATACATGAATTCTTTGAACCTTTGTCTAAAAAAATGGCACGGAACACTTTTGTATCGGGGTATAATTACTATATTAGCGAATTTTTGAAAAAAATGCTTGCAACACGCACCGAAATGGCATGGCATCGCCAAAATTTAGAGTGAATGGGTTAAGTATTCAATTACATTTATTCTTATTGTTAATTACTTCTAAATAATGTAGATTTAAGTAGATATTGTAGACGCTAAAACTAGACCACAAACATGTCTATTTGATTTAAAACTATGTGAGCTTAGAACTGAAACTGTACCACTGATTAATTGAACACTATTACACTAAATTTATACTGTCTTTGTGTCTTTTCCCGCCTTTCTCTATGAGTCACAGGCATAGTACGTCAGGGCTACTACACCAGTCCTGTAGTTATGTACTACCATTGTATTTGGATAACCTAATAGAACTCCGATCCAATGCAATATTTTGTTCCACTGGAAATTCGATGATAGTGGCGTTATCTATTGGGGAAACCACGGAAGCTGTATGAAACACCAGTGCTACCAATGATTTCTCCCTAGCGCTACCTCGCGGCGCGATCATGTACTATTTTCGCGACAACCTTTTTTTCGGCACACAGCCCCCGTATGGATGCAAGATCTATTTATTATTCTTGATCTATGGCACTACTGTTATCTATGGTCACAGGCCACCCTCCACTCCCTTAGCTACCTGCTTGTTTTTCGGCAATGAAACAAGCAATTACGTAATTCACATAAACGCAATTAGCGCTTTTCTGTTATTGCATTGTTTTACTTTTAAGTAAAGCAGGGATTTGAGTAAACTTTCTGTAATAGTTTAGTAAAATCCCACCAGTATAAGAAGAAATTCATCCGATGTTATCAAAATTTTATGTTTTTCCATGTATTTATACGTCACTATGAAATTATAAAAAAGATCAATTTTTCAATCCCATTTTGCCGCCCCCAGGACGTGCCACTCGGGGCAATTGCACAATATTGCCCCTCCTCAGTACGACTCTGCGAAAATATATATCAGTTTAAATTTCAATCAAGAATACAAAGTTTCATTAGGTAGTGTTAGCGAAGGTTAGAACTTATTGACTTTTTAAAATTACTGATCTCTTCGCACAACTTAAAACAAGATCGGATTTCATTTCCTAACAAATAAATCATGTTTGAACTGTGACAGTTTAGATTAAAGTAAATAACCAATGTTGAATTTGTTCTTTCAGGATTTTATCAAGTTTCTAAATACATTTTCTTTTCATACATTTTAGTTTCCTTTTACAGAGTTTAAAACAAAGGCCAATCAGTTTCTGGTGCAACACCACCGCTAAGTTTAGCTACGAGCAGCCACTGTTTAGAACTTCTTGGCCTAAATTCGATCACAAGTACACGACACACAACAGCTTTACAACTAACTTTAGCATGGTACGAAAACTTGCATCATTATAGTCAAGGTGGTGTGTAAGGGGTATCTTTAGTCCTTCGAAGTTTAGTCGTCAACTTGTTTCGTACAAGTTTTGAAAAAAACGGATGGTTGTATTACAGGCTGGTGTGATTAATTGTATACATTTTGTCTTCTCTCGATTAACAATGATCGAATGAAACACCCGAACCACAAATAGAAGGAACAAAAAACAATAACAGAACAATGTAATGAAAAGTTATGTTTACTGTACTACCTTTATGCACATTTCAGTGACATAGTCATCATCTTCAGAGGGCTTTAACATTGTAGGGGTTAACAGATTGTTAATATATGGCGCCTTTCATTAGAAATCATCTTACATACTAAAAGAACTTTTGCAAAGCTTATGACATCGAGCCTGACCGTTCTACTGGACCGATTTACATGCGGATTTTACCAAAACAAAGGTTAGCGGTCCTATATGTGCAGGTTTTATTTGTATTTTGAAAATATTTATGTTAATTGGGTCAAAAATGGAAAAAAACTTTTCTTATGGAGATTTAACATGGGGTAAAATTTCAACGTTGCACTTCTTTGAAGAGTTCACTTGAGGTTTCCACTGAACCGTTTTACAAGCGGTTTGTTTTAAATGAAAGATCAATCATTCTATATTTGCACAATTTACTTACATTTTTTAAATAATTTCATTTAGAATGTAATAAAAGAACTTTTTAAAACGTATTTTATCATCAATATAAGTTTTCCTAACCAGCTGATTATTGAAACACGTGATTGTGCATCTAAGAACAAACAATTGTAGCAAAAGGAATCAGCTGGCTTAGAGAAATTCATTAGTGGCCAGTAGCTTTCAAGGAACAAATTCACAGGATCAAGTTGGACGTTAAACACATATAGTGCCTATCAGCTGTAATACCAATAAATAAGCAACATTAACCAACCAACTGAAAAACAACATTTGAAAGGTGAAACTTATATCATTCACAGATGTGCACAAAAACCTAAATCATGTGTGTATGTTGCCGTTAAGAAAGGTAAAATAAATTAAACATAATTTCAGGTTAGGCCTAGACTGAAAAAACAATGTCTTGAATGTATTTACATTCATTACCATAGCAACCAATTGAATAAAATAACAGACAAAACAGTTGATTCGGATGTCCAGCTTTTAGTACAAAATAATATTTTAAGTTAGGCCTAGGCTCAACCAACACATGTTTCAACACACACAAATCAATAAAAACTTGCTTTAAGGAATTTAAAAATAAGAAAAAACTATGTTACATTCTAATTAAAAATTATTAAGATATATTATAGGAGGCCTATTTATTGATAATATACGGTAATTAATAGTAACTTTTTGGTAAGGGTTTTGATTAAGTGAAGGCCTACACCTGAGCCTTACTGGTTCTTTTAACTTTTATTATAACTGTTGTTATAAAATATACGAAATAGTTTTATTTGAACATTTAACATTATTTACCATCTTATTTGTTATGCTATTATTAATCCTACACCTTTATTAAAAAATAAAACATAGCAAATCTTTTTATAAGGTCCCATCGGGGGTTTTCGACAAAAATCTTTAAATACAGGGTGTCAATTAAGTCTGGGCACGGTTTAATATTTCGTATATAAGGAAAATTTGAAGGTACATGTGATTGAGGAACCTACTCTATGTAAAAATACTATTTTATTAAGATATAAAACAAAATTCCGCCATCTTGGATCCGCCATTTTGAATGTAACTTTGTTTTATTTTAGTAGGAAGGTGGTCATGTGATAAATCATTTCGATGTAGAATTTCAAGAAAAAACCAACTGTGAAATTTGCGCATCCACATTTTCAACCGATTAAAAATGGCGGCCAAAAAACAACGAAATCCTGTTTTCCGATTTTGCCCCAGTTTGCTGTACTATTTTTGTTTTAATATTAATTATTATTATTTTTGGATTCAGAATTAAATAAGCTTTCAAACGATATGCCGCATAACGATATTTGGGAGTATTTAAAAATTTTTGAGTTACAGCCATTTTGATTTTTTTCGAAATTGATTTCGAGTAGTTCAACCAAATATCGTTGTGTGGCATGTCGTTTGTTAGCTTATTTAATTCTGAATCCAATAAGAATAATAATTGATATTAAAACAAAATTGTACATCAAAATGGGGCAAAATCGGAAAACACGATTTCGTTGTTTTTTGGCCGCCATTTTTTATCGGTTGAAAATATGGATTTGCAAATGTCACCGTTGATTTTTTCTTAAAATTCTACATCGAAATGATGTATCACATGACCACATTCCTATTAAAAAAAACAAAGTTACATTCAAAATGGCGGATCCAAGATGGCGGAAGTTTTTTTTTATATCGTAATAAAATTGTTTTTTTACATATAGTAGGTTCCTCAAAAAACCATACCCAGGCTTAATTGACATCCTGTAGATTCAGATTGATTTCAATGTTTTTTCATAATATAAGTAGTGATAATCAATCTGATAATTCACAAAAATTAAGTAAACCGTACAAGTGAGATTAGGGTGGCTCAGTTGGCTTAGCAGTAGCACGCAACGCTAATGGTCCTGGGTTCGAACCCGATCTTGGTCAATTTTTTTCACTTTCAAATTTGTTAACCCCTTGCTGAGGAAGACTATTGCGGAATTATTATCACATTTACTAGCAATTAAAGCTGAATTACAGTGTAAGGTAGTTTTAAATTCAAACCACTTTACAAAACGTAAATCAAATTTACTTTTCCACTATACTCAAACTCTGGCAAGTGATACATTATAACCTGTTTAGGCTGTTAATCACGCACGGTGTTTGAATACCCAAAAACAAAGGGAAACAACAACAGTCTGCCGGTAATCTCGTGAACGCAGTCGTTTATCGCTTCCAACCAAACTCTGAACGCAACCACAAAGAACCAACAATGTGTAACGTACCAAAAGGATGGCAATAATTGTAGAGTACAGCTGATAATATACGTTTGTGTCACAGATTTATTGGAACGAAGTTCCTTAACGCGGATTGCGGAGGAGTTAACAAATAGAAAATGTAACGTGAAACGAAAAAAGTGTTATTAATTGTTTGCTATGGCAATGACAATATCAAATACGAGTAACGAAAAATCGTTACGAATTGGTTGCTATGGCAATGAATTCAAGAAACGTGTGTTTTGGTTCATAAATTTAAATTAAGAGACGATCGGTTCCGTCCGGCGTAGTTCAGATATTATCGTCAAGCTCTGATATACATTCAATAAACATAAAATGTTCGTTCATAAGTCTGGGCATAACCTAAAATTATTGTTTGTATATTTAATTTATATTACCTGCCTTAGAAAGTAATTTTAAGTCTAGGCCTAACCTAAAATTATTGTATGTATGTTGCCGTTAAGACATGTAAAATAAATTAAACGTACACACAATAATTTTAGGTTAGGCCTAGACGGAGGAGCGAACATTTTATGTTTATTGAACGTATTCACAATGAATGGACGTTTAACTGTGTTTACCATCTTGGCTTTGATGTTATAACTAATTCTACACCTTTATTATAATAACATTAAACGTGTGGAAACAGTAAATATTTGTATTAAAAAAAAAACTAATAATATGAAAAAGGCCTTCTTCAATTCTTTAAGTCTGGTAAAAGAATCGAAGAAAAGGCGTGATGAACTTCGTTCCTGACGGGGGTCCCACTACTGCACACATTTGCTTTTTGTATGTTGACTTGGAAGGGGCATTATTTATTAGAAACAATGTTTAATAATATATACAGTAACAACTAGAGGGCTGTGTCGCTCACCAATCCTGAGGCGAATCGGAGGTTCGTCGCTCACTCCCCATCTATAACAATAATAATTTATATATTTGTTGCGAAGATAGGGCCATTAATCCCTATCTTCCACTTAACCTCGAATTAAAAAGATACACAAATACATCAAAATTAGTACCAAAAACAACAAATAACAAACAACATAAATAATAAATACTTCTAAAATATAATGTACAAAACTGAGAAAACTAAAAATATACACATTTATCTTCCGAGTAAAATAAAACTAAAAGTAAATTAACCTACACTATACAGAAGGGAAACAAACATACACACAGAATTTATAATTAAACTTTCACTTTTAAGTACACACACATTCAAGAACATGCTTAATAAACGGTATTAGATAACTGCCACATACTTTCTCCCAGTTGATACTTTCCAAGAGTAGCATAGGAGGTGGTTATTTATAATTGCAAAAGTAGGAAAATGTTACCATGGAAAATATTAGATGCATGTAACACACATCCATATTATATTATTATTATTTAAACAATTCTATCAATTTCGAACAAATTTGCACCAAACATGTCAATTAGGCCTGTATAGATGCACGAAAAAACGTTTTGAAAAATTTTGAAAACAAACCCCATTTTGGCCAAAAAACCCAAAAAATCAGTTGTTATTATTATTATTATTACCTAAACGAGAATTTTTAGAAAGATGCGGTTTTTTTTGCATATGGTAGGGTACATTAAGGGCTACAAATAAGCCAAATTTGATCAAAATCGTTAGAGCCGTTTTTGAGAAATTTTGATTTTTCTCATTCTTTTGACATTTTTGGGGGGTAAAACCCCTTAAAAATCAAAAATTTGAAAAAATTGAAAAAAACTCCTGGAGATATTCCAGAACTACACATGCTTACCAAATTTCATCAAAATCGGACACATCCTAACAGACACACAGACACACGGACAGACATCCCCAAAGGACCACTTTTTTGGGTTCAGGGAGCCCCAACACAGATAATTCCACTAAACAATTTTTAGGGTTCAGGGAGCACCAAAACAGTAATTCTACTAAAAAATAAAATTCGAAAATTTGGACGAAAACAATACTTTCTCCATATACTACGTATAGGGGTGAGAAAGTAAAAACTATCGCAGAACCAAAAATACAAAGCCTTCTTGAACTGGGCACGATCGTTGATGCACTTCAAACTCTCATGTAAATACTTCCAGAGCCTACTTGCTCATTACTTAATAAAGAGTTATTAAATATCTTAGATCTGTGCCCGGGTATAAAGTAATAACTAAGCTTATCGACTTGTGTCGGTAGCATTTACGTTTGAGCTGAAGTAAGTAAGTAAGTAAGTTTTATTAATCGCTTCTTTACAAAATCAACAGTATAAAAAATATATAAAGTAAACACACTACATATTCTATCAAATAAATATAAGTATACATACTTTACTGTTAAAAATATAATAGGTTCTAATTAGTTTCAAATGAGAAGCAATAAATCCCCGAGGTATATAACACCTGTAAGGGGCAACAAAACAACAAAAATATAACACAAAAGAACTAAGAATAAAAAATGAAGAAAAACAAAAAAATATTTATAATTTAATTACTATTTCAGCGAGAAATCGCAGAGAGAAATGCAGCCGGACCAATCACAATAACAATCACAATTAAGCAGAGTCTAGAATAACTAACTCAAAAATCAGCTTCTACATTTGATTACATTGCAAAAGCAATGCAATACATTTTTACAATAAAACTTAACAAAAATACCGTTCTAAACAAAAACTACATATTAACTTACATTACTAACCTGTCATTCATTCATACACGCTCAATATCACTCATTCATTCCTTTTACACTCTCAATAACCAACATTAAAAAAGAAATCAATGTTTTTAACTTCAGTTAAATAATTCCTCAATAATCTTATAAATCTAAATTTATTTCCACAAATTTTAATATTTTCCGGTAAATAATTAAAAACTTTGGTGCTAAATATGTATAGAATTTCATAAATACTGAAAGGTTTGGTTTCGGTACATTGACATTAAATTTATTTCTTAATTCTTTACTCCTTGATGTCAAGCTACTATTATTGTTCCCACTCCTGTCAAAGAAAATTTCCAAAACCTTATAAATATATAAACTCCTCAATGGTAAAATATTCAAAGTTTGAAAAAGGGGTGATGTGTGCTCATTTTTCTGCTTGTTTGAAACAATCCGTATGAAATACTTTTGTAAAGTTATAATAAAATAAGTCAAACCTTTCTTGAACTGAAGACAATTATTGATGCACTTCAAACTCTTCGGCAAGCTGGCATAAATGAAAAGAAAACCCTTGATACCGAAACGTATCCTACAAATTACGCCCACATTTTGAGGAAATAAGTTACTTTTAAGCTTAAACTCACACTGGTGCAGGTGTTGAACACTAGACGTTATCGAATAAAGTTTAACTTTTAGCGAAACTCAACCGTGTAAGTTATATAACTATCGAGGAAGTTTAACAATATTTACGGAGCCAAGCGAGCGGCTTTGCATAACTTTCCTAACTTGAATGTTATTAAGTTGGCAATCCTTTGGTTGGATGAACCGACAGTTCACTCTTCAGTGAACTGAATCATTTTCCGTCAAGGTGGAGTTAAAACGAAATTATATTAAAATATAGAGTGGGGTTTGCTTGCTGTGTTGTTTGTTGACAGCTAAGCTAACGTAAACTGATTTTGAATAAAATAACTGGACCTAAAAATACTGTTTTGT
This sequence comes from Philaenus spumarius, assembly GCA_018207615.1. Lineage (NCBI taxonomy): Eukaryota > Metazoa > Arthropoda > Insecta > Hemiptera > Aphrophoridae > Philaenus > Philaenus spumarius. The sequence goes on from JAGFPH010009255.1 coordinate 46,079, forward strand.
ACTGCTTTAGGTTAATCGTATTTGAAACTAGCTGGCCCGATACGGCTTTGCACAGATAGACAAATCAAAGTTAAAAGTATATTAACGAAAAATGTATTATATCAATAAATATATTACACTATGTATTTCTTATGGGGATTTTTTGTAACTTTAACTCCCCCAAACCTCCCCTAAAATTTCGAATTTTTTAAAATCCTTTCATAACGAACACCTTGGGCCCTAGAGGAAGCTACATACCAAATTTCGTTCCAATCCGTTCAGTGGTTTTGGAGAAATCCTAATTTAGTAACTTTGACCCCTCAAAGCCCCCCTAAGGTTTCAAATGTTTTGAAACCCTTTCTTATCAGCACTTACGGCCCTAGAGGAAGCTACATACCAAATTTCATTCCAATCCGTTCAGTAGTTTTAGAGAAATCGTGATTTAGTAACTTTGACCCCCCCAAATCCCCTTAAATTTCGAATTTTTTTAAACCCTTTCTTATCAGCACTTACGGCCATAGAGGAAGCTACATACCAAATTTCATTCCAATCCGTTCTGTAGTTTTAGAGAAATCGTGATTTAGTAACTTTGACCCCCTAAACCCCCGTAAAATTTTGAATTTTTTAAAAACCTTTCTTAGTGAGCGCCTATGGCCCTAGAGGAAGCTACATACCAAATTTCGTTCCAATTCGTTCAGTAGGTTTTGAGAAATCGTGATCAGTGAGTCAGTGGATTTGGCTTATATATATATATAGATACTTACCATAACCTTAAATATCCTAACATAGAATTAATAAATCTGATGCTCACCTTATTAACTTATGTTTAGCTAACCCAATATTGCTAACCAGTGATTAGCGGTAATGTAGTCTTAACTTCTGGCGCATAAAATAACAGAAAAATATTCTTTCATACTACTCCAGGTTAATCTTACTTGAAGGGCTGAGCAGCCAAGGGGTGCAAGTGACATTTTTTGAATAATGGAGTTAAGTGCATAAACTGGCTCTACAACACTTAAAATGTTTAAGGCCAAGGAATATAACTGTAAGCCTATCATGTGCTGAGATTTAGTGGAGAAAAAAAAACACGTCGTAGAAGAACTGTTTATCTTATAAGATAAGAGATACATGTGATGCAAGTCACTTTACTTTACATTGGTAATTTACTTGTAACCTATGTTTTATTACGTAACTTCTAATACCTGTTATCGCGTTCACTGCTACGTAAATATGGTATTTCCTGTGCTAGGAGCTGACATTTAGGCTATTATTTTTTATATTTCTAGCATAAATGAGTAGAAATTACTTTATTTTTTATTTTTGAACCTTTCTACTTGATAATCACTAATATTTATTGCGAAATACGCAATGCAGTGTGTATTTAAAATACACCCAATACGGGGGGTTGGCGTGCGAAGCACGAAATACATTGTGTATGAAAATTCTTCCAGGACGGGGGTTGGCGTGTGAAGCACGCAATGCATTGTGTACTGAAAATACTCCAAACACGGACGTTGGCGTGCGAAGCACGCAATACATGTATATTGAAAATACTTAATTAAATTACAAGTGAAAAAACATGGATCAAAACCGGGATTTGAACCCAGGACCTTTGCCTTTCCGGGGCAACACTCTACCTCTGAGCTATCCTGATCCTCCAGATACTGGTCGATGTTATGGGTTCAAATCCCGGTCTTGGTCCATGTTTTTTCACTTGTAATTTAATTAATTTAACCCTTGCTGAGGAAACGTGTAAGCAGGTAATTTTTTACAATTAAAAAATAATTGATAATACTCCTAATAGGGGGGTTGGCGTGTGAAGCACACAATGCATTCTGTGTTGGAAATATTCCTAATACGGGGGTTGGCGTGCGAAGCACGCAATTCATTGTATATCGAAAATTCTCTCAGTACGGCGGTTGACATGTTGAACAAGTTAACAGCCCAGGGGTACAAGTGACAACTTTTATCAAATTTTGGCTTATAACAAAGAATAAGAGGATGAAAATCAAATTAATCTTTGTTGTTATGTTAGTGTAGAACCAATCCATTAAAAATATACTAGTTTTAGTGATCATGGTTTTACCTGGATTTGATTATAACAGTTGAACTTTAAACTGAGTTTTCTCAAAACTAACTTCACTGCATTTACACTCCTTGGCTTCTCAGCCCTTCATTTGAAATAACCTAAGTACCCTGACATAACCTCATTAAGCTATAGTTATATAACCTAATATTTCCTAACCAGTGATTAGCGATAATGTAGGCTTAATAAATTTCATGGTACATAAACTAACCTAAAACTATTGTTTTGTACTACTTTAGGTTAAAC
>JAGFPH010009256.1:10509-32159 GCA_018207615.1 Philaenus spumarius
CTCATAACAGATGCTCCCTGGTATAAAGGAAATTCTACACTCCACTTGGATCTAGGAATACTGGACGTGTTTACTGTCCCACAACACAGCTATACAGAGTGTCTAAAAAATACTGTCCCAAATCAAAAGAATTCAAACACTCCAACACCGGTTCTTAAGACTCATAACAGATGCTTACTGATATATAGGACATTCTACACTCCACTTGGATCTAGGAATACTGGATGTGTTAACTGTCCTACAGCACAGCTAATCAGAGTGCTAGAAAATACTGTCCTAAATTTCACCTCGCTATTCTATAGGTGAAAATAATAAAAAAAGTTTCAATAAACATAGGTCCGGTATAGCTTAGTTTTTGAATTATCCGCCATTTTTTTTTTACTAAACACTTAATATCTTTGGAAATAGAAAAGATATTGACCTCAAATTTAGTGTGCAAAAGTACCTTATACCCTTGTACAAAAAGCCAAAAAGTTCTTTTGTATACTTTAAAAATGGCGGCCATTAAACATTTTTAATGAAAATTATCTCTAAAACAGATAACTTTGCAAAAAAATGTTAGGGAACAAAAAGTTATTTTTTTATAACAAACCAAATGTTTTCTTTTTCTTTTTCTCGTAGCTCAAACGATAACCGAGTTATCGGCTAAAAACCCAAAACATAATTTCTTGGTATTGTCTATAACTATACAGAAACAACTATAATAAGTACAGTCATATTTAAAAAATCAAAATGGCGAATAATTCGAAACTAAGCATTTCCAGACTTATGTTTACTGAAACTTTTTCTTATTTTCGCCAGAAACTGTGTATAAGACTACACAAAACATTCTTCGAGCACAACAATCAGCTATACAAGAAATGCCAGCCAAACTACCACCTGACCCAACTCCGAGACGTCTGAAAAGGAAAAGGCACAGTGACTTAAAACTCATTTAATTATTGCAGTAAATATGACAGGGACCTCCGCTGGGAGCTAACCACTGAAAATGTACATTATTAATTAAACTTTTATAGTTTACTATATATGTTTATACATGTTAGACCAACTATATTTACTGAGGTTTGTATAATAAAGTTTAATAAAATGTTTTTAAAAACGCTAGCGTTCCCGACAGTAAACATACTAGACAAGTACTTTTCCTGATGACCAGCAGTGCCGTCATCAATGTTTCTTATTATACCAATTCGCACATTTCTTTCTACTCTTTGGGTATTGCTTATTTTGTTTGTTTGTTTGTTTGTTTGTTTTTTGTTTTTTTTCTTAATGTAAGTGTTTAAACGATGGTAAACTGGCAGTCAGTGATTAGGTTCGAACCTACGCAACCTTTGGAGGACGTTCCACCGCTGTAGGAGACTGGACTAACGCCTTTACCCGCTAGACCACTCGGGTTCCCCACTTTGTCTATTAGCATCCGAGTCTGGGTTAACAAAATATTCATCTTCCCCTCCTCCACTTCGTTTCCCGTTGACCAAGAAGACATCTACCAATGGTAAAGTCAGTGTAAAACAATGTTTTAGCACATTTTCCCCGTGTCCGACTTCGACCCCTCTCGTCGGTGGTTGAGTTTCTACCTACGCTATGACATTATAAGTGTGAACAACATTGTATATTCTATGACGTATGTACTACAATGCCTTATACTAAATTAACTAGACTTATAAATAAATTAATTAAGGGGCTAGGCTACCTTCTAGATTATCTTCAGGGTTTGTACGCAGAAGTCCTAACCTTCTCCATGCTATCGCCACCCGAACTCCTTTTATAATGGAAATGCCTTTTTTTATCGGAGTACCCCTTATTGGCAGTGTTCCACCTGCTGTGGAAAAAATAAATTTGTTACTTCGGTTTGCATTTTAGTGATTCACATCTATGTGTAAATTGTATTTGGTTAATTTTATAATGAAGTCAGGTAAGACGGTACTTCGATCATTAAGGTTCGTTATTGTAAATTTCAAAATAAATGATAACTTTTATAGTTTTATGTTTTTTCTTTCTTTTTTTACGTACTTTGAGTCCAGGAGTTAGGTCAACTTATTTTTTCAAAATTCTTGAATATATATTTTTTCCCTGGACAGTGTTTCGTTTTGGAGTGTAAATTTCGGTAAAATCGCGGAGTGGCTTGAGAGTGTGTAATACTAGCAGGATGTAGTCCCATGCAGTTCTTTTCAATATAACTTAACTTTCATGGAATTTTGAAGATAATCTTTTGTGATTTACAGGAAATCGTTCATGGACATCTAAATTGTAATTGGTAGATGACAAAAACTGTAAATTATAAATTGTTATTAAAGATTTTTGCTTATAATAAACAGATGAAAAACATGATTTTCATTCGAATCACATGAAAACAGCAAAAAATCGGGTCGAATTTCGTTACCTACTAACTATACATTGGAGCTCTCTGCAAATTTAAATACCGCGAGCACATGGCGAAAATCAAAAATAAGACCGCCATTAGTAACAACGCAAGTGTATACAAGCGATATTCTAGTCGCGCTCGAACTCCTTACCAAAGTAATATCATAAAACCCTTGTAAATGCTCATTCCACCCACCGAATTCGATGGTGAGGTGCATTTCCTCGAGTGATATGGCGCACCCTTAAGCCGCCATCTTGGAAAACACTATTTACAAAATATTTCATAAATGGTACGTCAACGCCAATTATGACCATTATGCCATTAGACACATTTTTCGTTGAAAAATATATTGGTTCCGGATCAAAAATATCATGTATGTTTTAGACAAGCGTCAAGCAGAAAATTTCGGGTGTTAGTAAATAACCCGATTACCCTTCGATCCACAAAATAATCGCAAAAACTGTTTTACCTTTTGTTAATATTTTAAAGTTATTGGCTAACGGCAGCCATTTTGAATGGGATGGAAGAGGACAAACTATTTTTTGTTGTATTTTGGCCTTTATGCTATACAATTTTACACAAGTTCCTCTTAACATATCAATAATTTTTTAGATAAAAATTGACAAGTGAAAAACAAATTCGGTTTTATGAAAACCTAGGGACTCCGGACATTTTATTAATGATATTATGAACTGTCTAGGTCCAGAATCAATACATAAAAGTATTACACTAAGTTAAGGTATATTTATATTATGTTATGTTATAGGGTGAGTATTAAGTTCCGGGGTGGCTTAATATTGCGTCGACGAACCTATACTGCACCTGACAAACTTCTTTTTGAAGCAACTATACATTTCCCTCACCTCAACGAGACTGCCCTCTTGAAGTCAGAAGAAAATCTTAAATTGAAGCATTGATCAAAGTGTAGGCGTACATCAATTTAAAGGTCTCTGTTAATAGAAAACAATACCATGGATCCGAACTCAAACGGACAACTGAGCCGAAAACGGCGGCCGGTCAAATTTTGTATTAGCTTGCAATTAGTTACTTTTATAAAGTTCCGGAACAATTTATATTTTTAACAGGCAACATTAGAGCCGAGTTCGTCACAAACCTTGTTCAGTGTGTCTGGAGTAATTGTTGTAAAAACTGCTTCAATCCTGTTTCTTAAGTCGAGTAGGTCCGCTGGCTATAAGCGGTAGGTCCGGGTTAGGTACTAGAGGAGGCATATACACATACACGTAATCGTTTACAAAAAATCAAAGGCAAAAATAACATTTATCCAGATCGAGTGAACGTGGAGGCCATGCGAAACAAGCTCTGTCGTCCGGAACATAGCGGCTAATCCAGCGGTCGGCCACAACGTCGTTATACCAATCGCACACCGAGTTGTACCAGTGAGACGGCGCACCATCTTGCTGCCAAATAAAGTTATGCAGTTCAGCTTCTTCCAATTGAAGAAAGAGCCATAGCTGTAGCGCATCAAGATAAGAAACACCAGTTACAGTTAAAAAAGGAAAGCCGGTAAACTTAACTTAAGTATATGGCATAAAAAACATTAAATTTAGGGGAGTCCCGTTGTAACTGTACTATCTCGTGTGGATTTTCTGACCCACAGATGCGCACATTATGAGTATGCACATGGCCACTTAGGTAAAATGTCGATTCATCACTCAATACGACACGATCCAGAAAATCTTCATCGACATGCAGCAACATATCGTATGCAAAGTTGGCACGTGACCGTTTACAGCTTGTAACAACTGCAAATGGACGTAGTTGTAGCCGTTTCTTTAAAACTATCCACACATAAGTCACTGGAATTGCTGATTCATGACCAGCCTTACGAACTGATGTATTGGGACTACGCGGGAAAGACTCTTTCACTCGTTCAACACGTTCTTCAGTCATTTTTGGTCTTCCCTTTGCAAAGACTTTAAACTGATGATAGCGCCAATCAGGATGGAGCGCGAAGAGGGGAGTGTGCAAGTCTCCTACGCCGGCTCCCACCACATTTCCCCTCTTGCGGCGGAGTACAGTCAGAGTTCCGCTCCACGCGTTTGTCTGCCGCCTGCCTACCTAACTCATGTCTGCTCAGTGTAGTCGTGTTGATTGTATATCAACATTTTTTGTTTTGGCGGTGACTGTACTGAAGAATCACAGTCGAGTAGGAGAGGGTAAGACGTTAAAGCGCATGCTTAAGTGATGCTTCACGCTGCCTGGCACTATCTGTACCATCTACGGGTGTTATTACTTCTTGGAGGATTACATTTGAACTTGATACGAAACGCACTTTGCACTATAACTGCAGATTCAGTTTTTGCAAACTGTAAAACACAAAAAGCTTTCCGTTCACTAGGCGCCGTCTTTGCTACTAGCGTTTTCTAACGGAAGACAGAAGAAACAGTGCATGAGCATGCGCACAAATGTACCAAAAAACCGTTTCAGTTGCTTTTTCATTTGATGTATTGTTTAAAAATTGTAAGTTATATATAATACATACTATAAAGCCTTAAAACCCCGATATCAATTTTGAAACACCCTGTATATTTACCGATCTCTTTTAACATCGATAACGCATATGTGAGACGACTTAATTAGCATTGAAATCCCTATAATAAATGCAAAGCAAACCATAACGAATAGCTTTAATGCAAAAGGTCCAGTCACCTACAACGGCTCTCTTTATTCCATCTTTTGATCACTTACTGCAACAATTTGACAAAGGTTCCTCAACAACAAGCGAGTAATCTCTTCAGGTCAAAATAACGACATAGGATCTGTTTAAACCACTTTACCAGATAATTGGCCAGATGATTCAACCAACAAAAGTAGAATATTTGAAAGTGAACTAATAATACGGCAGAGAAAATGGCTAGAACTGACAAACCTATATACAAAACACCTTAATTTTAGTCAATAGTAGTTCTTGTTTCTGAGTAATGGCTACATATTTCGCTCCCACAGGCAGCATCATCAGGCCGCTAACACTAATCCATTGTTCACATATACATCTATACTTATAAAAGTCAAATTCCATTGACTCATTGACTCATCACAGTTTCTCCAAAACCACGAGACCTACAAACATGAAATTTGGCACTAATACTCTTTATAGGCTCTAGACGCGCACTAAGAAAGGGTTTCCCAAAATTTGAAATTTTAGGGGGGTTTTGGGGGGTCAAAGTTACTAAATCACGATTTTTCAAAACCTACCGAACGGAATGGAATGAAATTTGGTATGTAGCTTCCTCTAGGGCCATAGATGCTCGCTAAGAAAGGGTTTAACAAAATTCGAAATTTTAGGGGGTTTGGGGGGGTCAAAGTTACTAAATCACGATTTCTCCAAACCACCGAACGGATTGGAATTAAGTTGGTATGTAGCTTCCTCTAGGGCCCTAGGTACTCGCTAAGAAAAGGTTTTAAAAAGTTCGAAATTTTAGGGGGATTTGGGGGGGTCAAAGTTACTAAAAAGAAACACTTAACGGATTGGAATGAAATTTATTATGTAGCTTCCTCTAGGGCCCTAGGTGCTCGCTAAGAAAGAGTTTTAAAAACATCGAAATTTTAGGGGAGGTTTGGGGGGTCAAAGTTACTAAAAATCCCCATAAGAAATACATAGTGTAATATATTTATTGATATAATATATTTTTTGTTAATATACATTTAACTTTGATTTGTCTATCCGTGCAAAGCCGGGTCGGGCCAGCTAGTCATAAATATAAACACAAAATTCGACCTGGCACAAATAATTATGCAGATACGGCACTCGTTAACTGTTAAAAATTGTTTTTTCCCCAATACTTAGGCCGCATGTGTACTTGCTGAGTTGTACTGGGAGACTGGTACCTCAAGTATTCCTTATCTGATTTACACCTTTGGCCTTATTCTAAAGTTCAAATATTAAATCGTATAATGTACAGTTGGATGTGAAATTTTGTTTGTCATTTAAAATGTTTGAAGGATTAAACTTTTGATGCTTATAGATTTCTAATTTGTACATTATGTTCATTTTATGTCCTTTTCTTAGTTTGTGCAATATGGTCAAGTTGTTCTGTATATTGGTGTAAATGTTCTGCGTATGACGAATGGATTGAATTTATATTTCTGCTGTTTGGTAAATGTTCCTCAAAGCAAGTTTTAAAAGATCTACCTGTCTGACCAATATATTGTTTTTCACAATCATCACAATGAAGTTTGCATACGCCTCCATCCAAGTACTCATCATGGTTAGGTTTGGGGAGGTTTAAAAAACGCTGTAAACTGTTGTTGGTTCTGTGTGAGATACTGTATCTAAGTTTTTTGAGTATGTTGCGGGTTTGTTTTTCAAATGGTGGTGTATAGTCCATTGTAATGTATATAATTTTATTCTTAATTTTACCATTCTCATCTTTGTTGATCGGAGAAGCCCTGAGTTGTTTCCGCTTCTTTTTTATTTTATAGATGCATTTGTCAACTATGGAAGAGTTATAGCCTATAGCCGTTACAATGTTCTATGTAATTTATTACTTTGATTTCAGCAGTAAAATCGTCATGTTCCATTGGGACGTTCAGCGCTCTATACACCATGCTGTTGTATGCAGGCACTTTACAAGACTCTTGCCTGCATACAAGTGTGACTCTGGAAGTTCGGATGAAGTGGGTATAGTGTGATTAGTCTGGATAGGCTTCCTGTAGATCTTGAATCGATGTTTATTATTTATTAATTATTTGTGCCAGGCCGAATTATGTGTTTATGTTTGAGAAATATATGTGAACAATGGATTAGTGTTAGTATCGGCTGGCCTGATGATGCTGCCTGTGGCAGCGAAATATGTAGCCATTACTCAGAAACAAGAACTGCTATTGACTAAAATTAAGGTATGTTGAAATTAAAGTAGTTCTAAAGCTAAACAATGAATATAAACCTATATACTTTTTGGCGTGAGTTAATGAATATGACCAACATATTTTCCGACAACACATTCGAATAAATACGATTTACACTATTGACCGAAGGTACTTGGTAGAACTCCATTTCAATGAAAAAAACACAATTAATTCTTAGTAAATTCTACAAATTGTATTGAGTCTTGCCGACATTGAGACGGCATTGACAAGGCAGCTTAATACAGACTAAGGAAAATACAGAAAACAGGCATATAAATATTACAACAGGGAACAACTTGGTTGACAAACAAAAGTAAAGGGAAAGGGTGTGGATGGGCGTGGGAAACCTATAGTCATAGGAAAGACAATGGTTTTAGCAAGGGTGAGTTTGACATGAATTCTACCTGATCATTTAATGCAAGGTTGGAGCCCTTACAAAATAATCGCTTAGTTTCTAATTAATTGAATTTCGTGCCTTTTTCATTAACATGGAGACTCTTAAAATTAAGATTATTGAAAAAATCTGACACTGAATGTGTTTCTAAATGATTGGAAAAACTAGAGTCATTTTGACCCAACCGCCAACTTCTTTCGTGTTCACTTGACCTAAGTTTAAAAAACTACGGCTTGTTTGGCCTACCTATGTTAGTTTAAAGATTTTCCATGTCAATGAAAAAGTTAGGGAACTTAATTAATTAGAAATATTAGAAATTAAGTGATTATTTCGTAAACACTCCAATCATGTAATAAATGATCAGGTAGAATTCGTGTCAAACTCACCCTTGCTAAAACCATTGCCTTCCTTATGACTATAGGTCTCCCACGCCCATCCACACACTTTCCCTTTACTTTTGCTTTTGTCAGCCAAGTAACTATTCTCTGTTGTAATATTTATATGCCTGTTTTCTATATGTTCAGTCTGTTTTAATCTGCCTTTGTCAATGCCGTCGCTGGAGAAACCATGGTCGGTAAGACTTAATGCATTTTGTAGAATTTACTAAAAATTGTGTGTTTGTTTTTCATCGTTCGCATAAAGCCGAGATTCGCTTAATGTGTTTTGGATGCCAATCAGAGACAACGGAAGCGGTTGGCCTTGGTTGAGGTTCGGACTTCTGTTGGTAAATCAAAGGGTTGGCGTTAAGACCCCTCTCTTAGTATGGACCCCGTCCAGTGATGAAAATAATTATGTTAGGAGTGCAAAAGTCGAAAAATGGGGGTCAGTTTTGGATACTAATTTGATTAGCAATGTAAACACAAGTGTTTTCTCGAATGTAAACAAACACCGCATCGACTTCAAAATGATTATTCAGGGTAAGACATATAAAACTACAAGGCTTGCACCTGCAGAATATGCTTAGTTATTTTCATGTCAAAACACTCTTCTAGAAGTCAGCTGTTCGAGGTTTGGTGAAATGAAAAATTGCTTTATACAAAAAAAAAACAGTGACCTTCGAGTATTTATGTGGTCAGTTAAGAATTCTAAATAAATGAAGAAGTCACTGCCGAAATTAATATAAGAAACAGGGAAAGAAACATAAATTTTCAATTACAAACAAAGTGGGGAAAACTTCCCGGGTCGTTAATATCACTGATATGTAGAATTTACTCATTTTTTCATCTAATCTTTTAATACCGGCCATTTTGAGTTATCGCAATCCTGTTAGCATCTAAACACTTCAAAAACATCTTCAGCATTGTACGAAGAAATGAAACGACTTTTGATCCTATGCAACAACAGTGAGTTGCATGTATTTGTTATTTTATTTTTAGTTATTAAAACATTTTTTTCTGTAATAATTATGGAAATCTATTACATTTTATTTTTCCAACGAAAATTTATATTTAAAGTAACATCTTAATTTTTCAACTGCACGCTTCATTGAAAAAAAATTAGATTTGTTTATATAAGTCGTTAAATATTTTGTTGATTATTCCGCATACTATTTACCTACTTTCCTTCACCGCTAAATACTTCAAGTGAAATATGTTCATGCGTATCATAATAGGTAATATAACATTATTTCTCCTAAATATTAATTTAAAAAAGAATGATCAGTCATAATATACTGTTGCGAAACAGTTAAGATGTTTACTAAAACCACCTATTTCCCCTCTGTGTGCCGGGCTTATTTATGTGTACCTCGTTGGTTCATTTATTATTTGCCTTGTCTGTTGTATTATATATTTCTTCTTGTGTTTCAAAATGCTGGAGTATGGAGTTGAATAATGAGACTGCGTTCAAACTGATAGACTTTTATCTTGAACTTGAATTTGTATCGGATTCTTCGAACTGCGAATATAAAAACAAATTGAGACGCTTGGAATGAAAAGTGAGCTTTCAGAAGGTGATGCACGGTGTGAAAAGGGAAATGGAATATTTATTGACATAGAAAGACAGAAACCCGTGAAAGTCAGAGAGAAGAAAACAAAACTGGGAATGGTGCTTTATCTGATCAGCTTCTTGCTGTAAAATAAATGCTGCACAGCTGCCACTGATAAATCCTCCTCTTCCCTCATAATTTAGGCCTGTTAAATTGTAATTAAAACTCCACTTTATAATAACACGTATAGATTTATAATAATAAAAATGGTAGCCATTATCGACGAGTTTTCAGAACCAATTGCTATTACACAAGACCGAAACCTTGGCCCCAACCCCTTGGTTAGATGAGGATGAGAGGCAGTACGCCAATGCGTTGGCGCCCAACGTTCGCCCCAATAATTGTTTTCCGTTAGTTGGTATCCGTTGACCTTGTATGTACCCATAGAAAATTAGAGCCATATTCCAGTAACTACAGCAATATATGAAAGTTTTTTCCTCCCTAATAAGAGTTAAACATCATATCAGTAGTTCTATAGGTCAAGAGACGGTTTTTAATGCTTAGCTCTGTTATCAATCCACAGAGACATTGTTGTTGATCCAGGAGACATTACCGGTACCAGTTTATTAGCAAACAATAAATCTCGGAATATTGAATTCATTTTGGAAACAAAACTATTAAATATGCTCTATTTTTGTTATTTTTTAAATTGAATAAATAAATCATAAAAAACATTAAATTATTTCTTGAATTGTTTTACCTAGAATTTGTTCCATATTTACTTTAAAACTGATTTTTTGAAGTGATTTCTTTTAACGTTTACAGCTCAAAAAGAATGTGGTTACATTTGTTTTTATAAACTTCATGAAATTGTGGGCATTAAAGCATCTTGAAGCTGAACCATTTAACAACTGGATGGAGAGCGGTGATGTATCTAGAATGTCAAGGAACGCCGGCGCCGATTCTCAACTGTATTACAATTAATACAATTGAGAGCCGGCGTTCCTTGATTATCTAGGCACGCCACCGCTCTCAAAATTGAAGGAGGAGGTAATAGTCCAGCAAAGTTTTGATTAGTTAAAGGGTGTAACCTGAAGTTGTATTGGCGATAGGCCATGTGCTTCAGCCGCCATTTTCAAAAATAGTTTGTGAATATTTGTAAACCGTTGATCGTATTTCTGAAATGAATTAGTATGCCGCAAACGAAGTCTGGGAAGCAGCGTAAACCAAACGCCAATCTATTCTAGAACCTACTCAACTGTGTAGGAAGTTCAAGTTCCAACTGTAGCGGATTGGGGATCGTTTACCCACTGTGTCCTCTGTTCCCCATGTAAGGATGTACAATTCTAGGACGAAACAGTTCCGTACAGTTTTAGCCGAATTTTGAAGATAAAATCTTTTAGTTTGAGGAAAGTTGTCTCCGCTCGAGCGTTTTACTAATGAAATAGCAAGGGCCAGCCTTCTCAAGGTTACTCCAAACACACTCAGTCCGATGGACTTACTCGAGTAATGCATCGCTAAACGCTAAACGGCAAATCATTCGTTTAGCAAAAACGACAAAGTGGAATGTGTGCAGCGCAAAAACTCTCCAATTATAAATTTTATTAAAACTAAATCAATAGGGAATGCTGTGTTCTATAAACAAGCTGATAAGTTTTAAACATAAGATCAACCGTTTACTAGATACTCATAAAATGTTTTAAAGATGGCGGCTGAATAATAGGACCTATGTCCACGCCAAATTGACCATGGACCATTTTAACCACTTCCACTCAAAAAATCTTTTGCATTTTGGACCCTTGTTTTTCGCCCTGTCGACCGGTCTATTTGGTACTAAGTAGTAACTAGTTTTAGTAGTTGCTGACTACATGGAAAAGTATAGTTGCCTCAAAACGTAAAGAGACATCCCCTCAGGTAGAACAGACCTTCCTAATCACTGTGATTCAAATGTGTTTTTATTCGTCTAAGTAAGACGAAAAATGAGCCGTCATTCTATAATGTAGGCCTAATGTATCAATTGATTGCAAATTATAGTGACACAGAATTTCTTGGAATAGCAGGGGGATGCCGGCAGTTCCGGGTGGCCGCTTCTAACAAAGGCATTGTTTGTCAATAGGTGATTAGGACGGTCCGTTCTACCTGAGGGGTGTCTCTCTACGTTTTGAGGCAACTATAATTCCAATTACTATGCGCAAAGTTTCGTACATCTGACTCTTGTTCTTCGAAAGTTATTAATCCGCCCGGAACTTAGTTCACATCCAAATAACATTTCACCCTATCAATAACATGATGTATTAGTGGCAGCTCGCGTTAGGCACTGTGGAACTGCAGCACCCCATATTATTTCCAATTGACATTATCGATAACATTGAACATCAGTGTTTTTCTTTAATTTTTCTTTTTCTTTATACTTGTACAATATATAATGTTTGAACTTAATGTCAGTACCCGAGTTTATGAAAAGGGTACACAAATCATTGTACGAAACTGTGGAAGCTGCACCCGAGGCTGCGAGTGAGAGAAAGCACTGTCGCTCCCGCAGTACCGACCGTGGCGTGCGGGTGGAAGGTAGTATTTTACTCCGCGTGTGGTAATGTGGCTGTGATTTCAGAAGGAACAAATTTATTTACTAGACATATAACAGACAGGCGAAGTAACAGATTTACATTGCACAAGCAGAACGTGACACTTTGTTTTATTGTTAAAACGCGCAAATATTTAATTTCCTCAGTTGTTGTCCAAAGATCAAGGAGAAAACTATTGATCTTCTAGCACAATTTAAAACTGGAAGAATGGATTTCATTTTTTTTAACAAACAGAGCAAACTGTGACAATTTATGTTAAATTAAATAAACAATGTTTGTTCTTTTTGAATTTTACTGTCAGAATAAATTTTCTTTTCGCACACGTTTGTTTCGTTTCATACAATTTTAAAACAAAGGCTGAACATTTTCTGCTGCAGCATCTCCACTAATTTTAGCAACGAGCCACCACCGCGCTTTATACAACAAAACAGATTCTCCGCGCATAAGTTAAAAGCTCGAACGATAACGTACATTTGCATGACCAATAGCACTACTTCATTCCAATTTAGAAAGGACAAGTCAATTTTGATTATTAAAAATAATACATTAATAATGTTTCTGGATCCATTCCGTGTTTCAAAAAGAGGCGTTGCTTTCGGTCGGCTAGCCCCTTAATTAAAAACAAAATTAAATATAAACAGTAACAGAAACATAAAAAACAAAAACTATAAGTAAAATAGAACATTTGTAAGGCACATTGTTATTTTTATCTCCTGAATCGAAATAAAGTTTACCGATTTCAAACACACTGGTTGGAAAATAGGGACTAACATTATTCATGGTACAGAACATTGGTACGAAACATTATAAACGGTTGATCGTGAAACATTTTCAAAACAAATTAGCTACATTATTTTATAACAATTTTGCCTGACGGTGGTAACCGATTTTTGTAACACCGTAATGTCAAAGGTACGTGTCCACAAACGTCAAGAATCTATCGAAATATGTTATCACTTTGAGTTTTTAATCACCTTCAATTGAAATTAACATTACGACAGAAAATCGTGCAACAGATCGCGACAGGTATTTTTTGTATTTTCTCTTCTCTACGTTTTTAACGATCAGAGTACCCGCCATCTTGAAACCGTTACGATAATTTGCGTGTTGTGTTTTGAAAAAATCTGTGCAAAATGTACCGAGAAAAAGAACCACAGACGACGCTCGTGTTTGTACAAAATCTGCGTCCTGAGAATAAAACAAAATATCACCGAAATATAATAACTAAACAAACACTATACAGGTAATTCGTAAGAAGTAAAATACACCGTTTATAAATAGTTCTCAATTAGATGGTTACTTTATTCGGTTTTATCTGATATACACAACTTGCAAATTTTATTGAAATAACCGACAGGACCGGTGGATCTAGTTTAAGACGGAGCACAGAGCACGACTTACCTAAGGGGTCCATACTTATCGAGTTGGAAGCTTCGAGGTGACTGCACATACAGAAAGAGATACGGACGAATGCCCGAAGCTCTTGAGATGTGCCATATGGTTGTTCGACACACCTTTACACGTACACATGGCCTCAGAAATAAACAAATAGAATTGATATCGAGTCGCATTGCCAAGGTAGCTAGTGAATGGGTGGAAGCAGTGACTTCATAGCTCTTCAACGGAAGATCAGATTTTAAGTGTTTTTAACGAATTTCAATAAGGAAGACGAGCTAATGCAGTGACTTTTATACCGGGTGTCTTAAAAGTCCCCCCCCCCCTATTATTTTTTTATTAATGGAAATAGACAGATTTGCTTTGGGGATTGTCAACATGACCAAAAATGGAGTTTTTTTGGTGTATCATAAATTTTAAACCCTCCCCCAAAAATGGGGTATTTGGGGGTAAGTCGAAAATTTTAAATGAGAACCCCTATTGAATGACACCTCATTTTTAAGGTCTTGATAAAAGAAGAAGATTTGCGCAAACCGGAGGTCTGTATGTTGACTCTATCCAACATAATGGCCAATCAAAGTTATAATTTTCCCCAAAAACTAGTATTCAAAGTTTAATTAATCTTCGTGGCTTTTAAGACACCTGGTATACAGGGTGTCCCACGAGGAAAGGTAAAGATTTTAGAATTCGAATCTACTACTAAAAATAAGAAAAAAACCGCTAGTAAACATAGATCCGGAAATGCTTGGTTTTCGAAATATTCACCATTTTTTGTACTAATATTGGGTAATATATTTCGTACCCGCAAGTAGCTATTCAGCGTCTTCGTGAATAGACCAATTTCCCAAATAGTTGGTTGAAACCCTAAAACAAATAAACTTAAATTTATAAATTCCCTCAACTCATGTTTAGCTGAGTGATTGAATTATTTTAAACTATAGAGAATTATTTAGAAATGTTAGAATCCCACTGGTCGTTTTAAGAGGCTCTTAAAGTGCACTTGTAATAAACGTGTGAGTGAAGAGTACGGATACACCCTGTTAAATTTTAAATGGATAAAGATAGAAAAATGAAATCCATGACACCTTTCTGGGAAATAAAAGTGAACCTTTTAGTCGCTATTACAACTTTGCCAATTTCCCCAAATTGGGATTTTCTTGAGGCAGCTCAAAATTTTTAAATGTAAAGATCCATTAAGTGACACACCATTTTAAAAGTCTTGATTAAAGATGAAGAACAGTATAAACTAGAGCTTTCTATCTAAACCCAGTACCAAATGAAATAAAGTAAAACTTCGTTGAAGCAAAACATGAACATCCACATTCAGGTGGTAAAGAACCCCAATAGACAACCACTTTTCTTACGAACCCAAACCTGTTTTACAGTTATTACCTGCTGTAGGGTATGCCTCCCTTATCTTATCAGTTTTGAGGAAGTCCAGTAGCAGGTTCAGTTTCTGGTTGGAATCAACAAAGGTAAGACGAGTTTTTGTGGTACTGTACGTTGAAATGGAGAACAAGAGCGTATTATGATCCTGATGATGCGAGGTTACGGAGACCGGGGTTATGATTAAGTAAGGAATTTATTTAATTGCACTTATCCTAATCCAACCCAGTATCTAAACCAGGAGTTTAAAAAAACTATCAAACGTTTCCAGGAAACAGGCAGCGTTAAAGACCGCCCCAAACATGGAAGACCAAAATCGGCTGCAAACGAAGCATTGTCACTTGACGTTTTACAGTCTGTTGTAGAAGCTCCTCATGCCTCAACAAGAAATGTTTCCCTAATGTTAGGTAAATCTCAAACATCAGATTTATCCAGCTATCCAAGCAGCAACCAACAACTGTAATCAAGTTTGGTTCCAGCAAGATGGAGCACCTCCACACTATGACCTGCATGTCCGCGAGTATTGAAACAATATTTTTCCCAATTGCTGGATAGGCAGAAGAGGAAGTATCGAGTGGCCACCAAGATCGCCAGATCTATCTCCACTGGACTTCTTTGTGTGAGGTCACATAAAAAACAACGTGTATAAAACGAAACCCCAGTGCATTAATGACCTTAGGGACAGAGTAGTAGCGAAAATTCAAAAAATCCCGCGTGAGTCCATACAGCGTGCCGTTTCAAGTTTTTACGACCGGTTTAGACATTGTCAAACTGTCCTGCGGCAGCAGTTTGAACACCTGTTATAAAAAACACAGGTTAGTAAATTTAAGCCGTTTTATTGTTTAATGCAATTGTAATTGCTAGTGCAATTGTAATACAAATTATTAATACATTATAAACATAATTTTTTTGATTTTATCTATTTCACAAATTCATTGTTTTCAATTAACAGTAAATTTCCTAAGTATTAGAACTAGGTTCTGAAAATTTCAATAAGCTGTCATTTTGTACTGGGTTGATATAGAAAGCTCTACTTTCTACTGTTCTTCTTTAATCAAGACCTTTAAAATGAGGTGTCACTTAATGGGTCTTTACATTTAAAAATTTTGAGCTGCCCCTAAAAAGTCCCAATTTGGGGAAATGGGCAAAAAAGTTCCCTTTTATTTCCTATAAGGTTGTCCTAAGTTTCATTTTTCTATCGTTATCCATTTAAAATTTAACAGGGTGTATACAAACTTTTGACTCACACTATGTATCACACTGGTGGGCTCTCGACTTAATTGATGGAACAGCACATTAGTAGGGGAGATAAGGGGAACAAATGGAATTTTATGATAAAAGCATGAAACTTGACACGATTTTAAACAATGTATAATAATCATTTAAGGAGGAAGATGCATTCCAAAATCACGTCAAAATCAAAGATGGAGTACATTTTTCAAAATACCAATTATTGTAGGCCTATATTTTATGTACAAAGTAGCTGTGCCCACTATTTCATACACGCAAACATGTATTATCTAAGATTCTTCCAAAATTGTACCCGTCTTCACCATGGCAATGATTTAAACGATATGCAGGGTGCCATGAGTCCGGTGTGAGACTCTCGCGCGTTAGAAGTAAAACTTCTTATTTTCTAGAAACAGTTTACTTTATGCATCGTTCTCTTTGCATTTGTTATAATAGTAGTTCTGTGAACAGTAGACCTCGCTCGTTGAAAATAACAAATGTGGTTTTGAGCTTAGGTTAAAAATAGTGTGCCAGTAAGGAAGTAATCACAACTCACTCACAGTCACAGCGGCCACTCTGACGTAGCACAGGAAAGAGCAAGACAGCAGGTAGCGCGCTCTCTCTCTCCCTCTCCATAAAATTATAAGGTTTTATGAATATATCTAAAGAATAAACGTATAAAAACATGGTTAAAATTTAAAAAACTTGGACGATTTTTAACAAATTTGAAGTATGCGGCCATTTTGTGAGCTTACCGTTAGAGATACGGAAAAAATCAGAAAACAATTTTGTAGAACATCGAATTTGCTACCCGCTAAATGTTAATAGTTTTTCAATTCGACTTGCGTTTAAGCCACAAACTGGCTTTGGAAAAAAGCTTATACTGAGAGATTCGGTGCGGCTGCCATTTTTATTTTATTTAAGCGGTTAAAAATGAAAAATGGAAAAAACCATATATATACATGGCTTGGCCTAGGAATAAGGAACATTCATGCAAAAAATCAAAATACCAAACGATCGAGCTAAAACGGAGACCTCGCTTCGCTCGGTCAATTATATGTTCGGCTTTCAGATTTGAAATCGTTTAAAATATACGCATTTTTACAATCTTTTTTGTTTACTTCATTCTTGACAGCTAAGAAACAAATTAGGCCTACAAACATAAAACTATATTTTTAAGTATCACTATCTTAGACTCTTGATCCGAATTATTGTTATTTTAATAATAAAGTTTGAACTTCTATTCATTTATAAATAATGGCCTACTAATGACGAAAAATGTAGTTAATTTTAAAATTAACAATCATATAGTTTTGCCTTAACGAATGAATTTACATAATTTGGAATTAAAACAATAAAACAATTCAGATTAATCAGTGCGTAACTAAGGACGGACCGCAATGCACGTGCGAGTGTTTTTATCCGTAAGACTATCTTTATATCTTTATTCAAATGTGCTGTGTACATGTATAATGTTTGTGTTTTGTGTTTGTGTTCGTAAATTGTGATTAACAATTTAATGTTGTTTTGACGCGCATTAAATTAAATGCAAAACATTTTAATAATATAATCGGTTCGACAATGCCTGAGAAATAGGCGAAACGATCGTCACCGCCAAACAGAAATAGAGTCATCAAACAGGACTGTGAGCAGAATTTCACGGAAACAAGGTATTTATTTATAATAAATCCAGTCCAGTAAGGCAAAAAACAAGTTAATCATTAAAACAATTGATTTAAATAGGCCTATGATAAAAATGTAAGATCTGTTTTGTTTTTCAAAATGTATTTCAGGTCTTTGAGTAAAATATTAAATTGTTGTTACAATTGTGTAGTAAGTAGGGAAGTAAATAAGGCAGCACGATGAGAAGTGGCAGTGGCTGGATGTAAATGGAGGTAGTTATAAAATTAAGGAGTGATACATCGAGACTTCAAACGAATCCGTCTTACAATCCTTTCCAGCAGTTGCAGTAATCCTGGTACACAGATATTTCGAAGTTTACAACGGTAAAATAGTGTCTCAATTTTCCTTAGCGATTAAAACATTTGGCCCCATTCGGTTTTACTCGTACAATTGCTCGGACGTCGGGAAGTGCGTGAAACTCTCGTGCGTTAGAAGTGAAACTTCTTAGGTTCTAGAAACAGTTGGTTCTAAGCATTGCTTTCTTTGCATTGCATTAATTTGTTGACAATTTTATTATTTCAGGATTAGGACATGGTTATGTGGCATTTAATTGAAGAAAATCTCTCTTAATTAAATAAAATATTTGTTTTATTCCTTAATTTCCATTTATTCATAATCTAAGAAATAAACAAATTACCGAATTAAAAATATTTGGGATTAAAACTATTGCTTCAAGTAGGCCTATGATGAAAATGGACGATCTTTTGTTATGTTTTCCAAAATGTATTTCAGGTCTTTGGGTAAAATATTAAATTATTGGCTCATTTACAATGTTAAAACTCGCCAAAGGCATGGACTCAGTTAGATGTAGTTTGTTGTTTGTATGCCTAAGTAGTTTGTTGTTTGTATATAGTTGTTTTGAAGAACGAAGTAACGAAAAAGAATAGAAAACAATAAACAACAATTCAAACATATAACAGCTGAAAAAAATATAACATATAACAAAAAATATAACATATAACAAAAATATAACATATAACTTCGTCCATTAGCTTTAATACTTCAACAAAAAATAAATAAATATTAAGTAGTGTTCAGTTAATGTACAGTACAATTTGCAAGCGTCTACTGGTTTCCTATGCTACAAATTAACACAGTACACACGGCGCATGCTCGTAGAATCTTTATAACGTTTGCGACAGAAAGAGCATAAATGTTTAACTCTCTCTCCCTCCCCCCCCCCTCTCTCTCTCCCCCCCCCCCCCTCTCTCTCTCTCCCTCTCTATCCCCCTCTCTCTTTCCCTCCTCTCTCCACCTCTCTCTTTCTTCTTGCACTGCTCATGCGTGACAAATTATTCTCCTACTCTTTTCTTATAACTGCAAGTTGAAGTTGGTATAGGGGAGGCGTTTCACTTTTTGCCTGATCTAGACCAATTTGCCCTACCTCACCTAATGAAGTTTCATTTTAAAAATTCGTTGAAGGCGATCATCGTGAGTACTCAATACAATGTAATTTCTATTCAATTCAACTAAGACCACTACGGCTTCATCTGTAACGGGGGCATTGTACCTTCCACAATGTTCTGCCACAATTTTGTCCCAATGACTTCCAGGAACGTTTATACAATGTTGATACATACTGTCAGTTTGGGTTTTGAATACACGTTTTGCGAGACGTACTTTAAAATTGACATATATTTTGTTAATTGTATACCGATTTAAATGAAACAAACAATAAATGCTAGCCCAAGTTCATCCCAACACATCACTGAAAACCAAATCCAAATTGGTTCAGTCATTGTGGAGATTAGTACTAAAGCCCAGACAAAAAGTATGTTTCCTACCATTGTATACATTATAAAGCAATTGGTCCTCCTACGTCACCCATAATAGCTGAGGTTTTTTTACAAAAACTCACATCGTTTGAAAATAGTTTACTATCAAAGGTATTGTGATGATTAATTCGGAGGTCGATACAACCAGGAAAAACAGTGCCTGAATGTACAGGGCCGCCGAGAGCCGCACCAGGCACCGGGGCAAAATATTGGCAATAACCCCCTCCCAATATTACAGAATAATGTAATAGATTTTTTAACCGACAAACTCTTAATTTTCTACTGCATAATAGTGTACTTACTAATTAGGCACTAAGCACGTAACGTACCCTAAATTGCAGCAGATATGATCTTGACCAATGATTGCTATAACTATTGATAAATTGTCATTATCTTCAGCCTTGATAGCGCACTTTACAATCCATAACTGCTTTTCAAGTTTGTAAAAGCATCAAACTTAAACACCCTTCCCTTAGGAAATATTCCCTTAGGAAATATGAGTCAAATTGAAAATAAGCGCTCGTACAGTACAGTGTTTCTGTCAGAAGTGCAAGTACCATTACGCAGTGAAGGAAGTAGGCCTAAGCTTTGAAAGTTAAACGATCATGTGAATTGCTATAATGGTGATCGTCCTAATATATTGTTTTCCTATACATCATTCTTAATTTGAAATAATTATACTTTCAATTTATTGAATTCCTAACTAGGCGTTAAGTTTTCTGAAAATTACTAGGCTACATTTGTGGTTTTGAATTGAAACTATAACATGTTGTTTGAATAGTACTATATTTATCATGGATAACAATATGTTTAGAGAAAAAAATAAAACCTATTTTGTAGCTACTAAGTTATAACGTAAATACTACCAGAATTGTTAGAGCAAAACTTTGGTGGCCTTTTTTCTGCAATAGTTTAAATTATTAAGATTCAAAACTAATTTTTCTTGCCAGTTTGGATTCAATTGATAAAATCCAAGGTCAGACAACCTTTTCTGTCTCATTTTAGACCTTAAACAGTGTTTTATTCTACTAAGGACACTAAAAGATCTTTCTGCCTGGGCGACAGAAACATGCAGACAACAAAATATTTGCAAAGCTCCCGTTTATTTAATTGATAGGCCTGAACCAAAGATCTCTTCCGGTTCCACATCGGCTTTGACTTCCGACTCGTCCACCCATCAAAATAACTTACCCTATTTCTTATTTTTATTACATTCTTCATATTTATCACATCCATGCACTCGAAACTAAATAAAATTGTTTAATATACATCTAAAGAATGTTCACTTTTGAATTCCTTCATTGGCTTCATTTTATGATTATCGGTAACAACAGTTCCCGGTCCCTTCCCGGCCCTGACCCCTGGGATTTGGTAAAGCGACAACACGACTGTGCAATAAAACTGCCAAGGGTCATCGGTTTACCTGGTTTGCAGGGCTACGACAACACGACTGTGGTGCAGCTGCGAGTGGGCTCAGTCTTGTTGTCGTAGTCTGCACGGCTTGACCGGGTTAAATCTTGATGAGGGTTTGACAGCCAGTGGTGATAATATTTAGCCCGTACCCCTGCGTATTCAGCAAATTTACAATGCATATACATGCAAAATACATGCAATGTTCTCATGCAAAATACTGTAACTAAACAGTTTAGGTAAGTCCTTTAGTTTTTTTTTTTATTCTAATTATATAAAGTGATAATACGACGAAATATTATAATTATACAAATATTATAATCATACTGTTATCGGCAAAATATGTGAAGTGACTTTAAAGGGGTAAATATTGTCTAGCTATGAACTCAGTTCTGGTATGGATAAAGTTTTCTTCAAGACAGCCTCGCAGGTAGACGCGGAGGGATTAGGGGCTGGGACCTCGCGCAGACTACGACTTTACGACTGAGTCGCTAATGAGATTCGGCAACGTCGTAATGTCGTACCCTGCAAATATTTTTATTGCCCCCCAAGGGTTCCAGGTAGCATTCAGTCGTGTTGTCATACAACCCTGGGATTTACCTCTTGCCCCTCCCTCTCTTCGGGCCTGTGTATG
>JAGFPH010009257.1:0-48366 GCA_018207615.1 Philaenus spumarius
TTTCTTCCTCAGCGTTGAAAAATCAAAAGCCTGTGATAATACAGTAATACCAGTCTCTTTTATATACGTTAACAACGTGTGGTCTACGAGAATCAATTACTAAACGTTTAAAATTTTACGTTTTTGACTGATATAATTAATTATTGAGCCTCAAAATACACTCATAGCTTTACACTTACTGTGTTATTGTTGGGCTTAAGCGTTATTTATTTTTAATGGTTATAACTGTCACTCCTTATTTAGAATTCTGTATTATTTAAAAATTTATTCCCCCCTGTAGTCAGGGTTGCAGTTATCAAATAAAAAGTTTCAGGCAAAAGATTTTAATAATATTTCAAATATTCGAAGTTTTACAACCATTTTCGGTGAATTTTTCGATATGCGGCCACATTTTGGTCACCCTTACATTAAGGATTAATAGTATTTAAAATACAATGATTTGGTTATTTTCCTACTTACCTAATAATTGTTCAACTATAAATACTTAAATTTATATAATAATTTTTTTAAATAAAATATGTAACTAAACAACAGTACAGTAAAACCACGGTCAACCGAACTAAAGGGGGGAAAGTCGTTTTAGATAACGATATTTTCGGTTAAGTCATGAACACCTAACGCTACACTTTTGAAAGGTTTTGAACGTCAAACGATTTCAAAAATCTCTTTGTAGGGTACATTTATGTTCTTTATTTAGGTTAAAATTAGATTTTTAGGATTACAGTACATCACAATATACTCATTAAAAAAAATAAAGTTTCTTACAGTCTTTTCTTCCGTCACGTGACCTCTTCTTTATATTCGTTAGTGACGCGTTTCGGGAATTTTATCCCGTCATCAGACACAAAATTACTCAATCGAGGTCGTCATACATTAAAATTAAATTACACAAAACACACATAGCACATTTCACGTTTAGGTGTACACCTTCTGGCGACCGGCCGGCAACTGTCAGTCTGTTGTCTCGCGCACTCTGAACCTGTTCTTACTGCGGGCTTTTTGGATTCTTATCGCCGTATCATATAACGTATTCGAGTCAAAACTCAGCTGGTCGTTTAATAATTGGTGTTCGCCGTTTACATCTTTAGATTTGAACGCCTTATAGATCTCGTACTCCTCGACTGCGTTCATATATCTCCTTTTGGTACATATTTTAATTGTTTTCAGGTTATTTTCCAGGCTCGTGTAACTATGGTTTTCGTCAATTAGATGGCGGGCAAAATTTGATTTGTTGCTTGAAATTGATCTTTTAGGCAAGTGTTCTTTAAATCGAGTCTTAAATGTTCTCCCGGTTTGGCCTATGTAAACCTTTTCGCAATCGTCGCAAGTCAATCTATACACACCTGCTTGGTCTTCTATATGTCTTGGGTTTTTGGGTTGAAAAAATTGTTTGATGGTGTTACTGGTTTGGAATTCTATAGTTCTGTTAAGTTTATGGAAGGTAGAAGTGACTATTTTAGGTAAGATGTTGCCATATTCAGTCGATACGAAGACCGTTTTTTTCTTTCTCTTTGGGACGCGATCCAGATCTAACCTTGTGTTTTAAGAGAAGTTTAAATAATCAAACACGACGTTTCGGGAATACAAATCAATACCCGTTCTCAAGTGACTAAAACTAACGGTACATAAATCACGTTCTGTAACGAAAGGAAAATGTTTAACTTTAGGCCTACATAAAAAGTAGTAAAAATTATTGTAATTTTTTTCATAAATGTAAAAAAGTTTCGTAATTTAGTTCTAAATAGAATTGTATACAAATATTTATCAATTTCAAATTTCTTATTTTGAAAACGCCAGTTTTTATGTAACTACTATAAGACTGCTAACAAAACTAGGCCTGTTTTGAATAGTAATTTAGGAATTATATCATTTGCCTAAAAATGACATATTATTATAAGAAAGTGTAGAGGATAAATCAAAGGATTGAACTGTATACCTGTAAATTATCGTTGTAAATTTCATAAAAGTATTTGACTAAGCTTTACTTGAATTACAAAATGAGATAAAACAAATGAAACCTCGCGGCGATAAAGGACATACAAAAAATGACCGTAGAACACCGTGGGAAGTGTTGGTACATGGGTTGAGATCACTATCACGACTTTTTAACATTGTTTGTTTTCATTATTTCTAATATTGGAATATGATATGGAACTTAAGTTAACTTATGATACATTGTTAAGTTTGAGTTATTTTAGGAATGTAAATATTTAATTGTATGTTGTCCCTCTATAACGCGATATTTTTTAGCTATCTTACGCATTATTAACCTAAATTAAAAGCAATGCCTCTAAAAGAAAATATTTAGCAGTTAAAGCTCAAGAAAAGAAATAAAAACGAGAACTAGAAATCCGGGAATCGCGGGCATTGTAAATAATGTTTCACTGGCTAAACCTTGTGCTTACTTCCTTACTGGCACACTATTTTTAACCTAAGCTCAAAACCACATTTGTTATTTCAACGAGCGAGGTCTACTGTTCACAGAACTACTAGTATATTATAGTCAGGTATTTTTCTTTGAAGAAAATTATTTAAAAGTCAGTATTAAGTAGAAGTGGTATAGCACTAGAATAGTTTTTAAATGTTATGTACCGTTTCATTTTACATATACTTATTATATTGTTTACAAGAGTTCAAATATGAGTTGCTGGGGTACTCTTTGGTGTAGCATTGGGGCACTCAGGCGCGGTGTAGCTTTGTGCTTTATGTATTCATTGATTACGTAGAGGTACAGGGTATAGGTAACTTATTTAAGTGGGTTAGTATTCCAACTAAACAGCAAGTTTTCCCGGAGAGGTTAAAAATTTCCCCTTTTGTCGAAGGAGGGGAGGATAGTCCTTAAATCAACCCCCCCCCCGCCTCCGAGAAAATATCACATGGGCAATGGGCACCCTTGCTTTACACGAACCAGTACTTTTCAAATCAAAAATAGTTCTTGTTGCTTATTTCTGGAGTTTAAAAACTCTGTTAGAAGCAGTTGATTGTTCTCCCCACACACTGACCATGGTACATGTGTTTCGTGAACAAATATTACATAATATTCTTAACATAAAAATACGAATATTTAGGTTTTGACAAACATGGTCAACAAGCTTTCGCCAAGACCAAGAACTTAGTGTCATCAGTTTCAATAATTTCTTCACGACCAAAGAATACTGAACAGGGACGTTTAAACTTTCTATTAGAGGTAAAATTAATAGAATATTTTTTATATTTTAAAAGAAGTGTTTTGATTTGAAGCCACTGCAACACAAAACTAAGCTCAGCTTTAATCTCTAGTTCGTCTCAACACCATCAAACAGTAAAGTGGTTTAATCAGGAAACATAATCAAAATACCTTGATTTACATATTTTGACAGGTCGTTTATACATAACAGGAGCAAAACTTGTCCCAATACGGATCCTTGTTGCTCACCAGTAACTGTATTTAATATTTCAGAGTTTAACATTACTTTAATACCACTACTTTCATTAAAGCTCATAATTTCAATAAACTGTTTACGATTTTTTATAAAAGTGCCTATCCACTTGAGAGCTGAGCCTTTATTTCATAAGCATAGTTTAGGACAGAAGAATATACAAATTTACATTGCCAAACCAAGTATATATTAGCTAAAAGCCTAGTAAAATTATTAAATGAATTGTACACCTTATTTACAAAGTCAACAATAGCACTATGAATAAGAATAAACAATATTCTTGTTCACTTTTTGACTATTAAAGACGGGAACTAATGAAATAATAATAGTATTCAACTTTTTCCAACAACACTATTACAAATTTTCAATCTGAAAAACATTATTCTGGATTTGACTGTTTAGATTTATATGAAGTCTCGAAACATTATTTTCCAATTTAACTTCCGCGAAATACCTTCCCTGAACTAATTTGATTGACTCAAGAAAGTCTAGAGTACTCTGTTTAAACGTAGTTTTCTATTAATTTTATCCTGGCAACAACGAAACAATCAATAGTTTTCAACATTGAAGTAACCACACAATTTAAAAATTGATTAACCATTAGATATGCCTAGTTTTATAAATTTGGAAAAAATCATTAATAAGTGTTTTATTGAACATATAAACTGAAACTTCGACAATATTTTCAGAAATCGCTTCTTGAATATGATCATAGCTTGTTGTCTTATTTATTGCCAACTTCCGGATAGTTTTACTTAATTCAGTGACTGGTGACCTGCAGATTTAATTGTAAATGAAATTACACACCTGTTTGATACAATTACGGGCTAACATAGATTCAGGTTTAGTTCTAAGTAGGCCTAAGTGTACATATAATAATTTAACATTGTATTACGCATACATTATAACGGTGAAGATAGATTGGTGTTAATTGCAAAGGCATTGGGCTAGTGGCTATGACTCACTTGATAATGCATATTCGTTAGTCACTTGTTCGGTTGATCGGTTGTGCAGTTGTTAAGAACAAACGGTGTTGAGTTAGTCTCCCGTGTTATATTTTTTCCGCGGGTGTAATTGACGCTGATATTTACAATAATTTGTATAAAAATCTGACTCGTCAAAATAGCTGAGTAAGTATAAATGATTTAGTGTCTATATATCTTTATTAGAGTTGTTAATATGAATGTGGGAAATTTATTTAATTTAGTTTACTTTATAAGGTAATTTCTTTGAAAAGTAGAATTTAAATTTTAGTAGTTATTGTCAATTCTAAATATTCTAAAATTATAGGATTTATAGAATTATAGACTAAATAGGATTTGTGCAATAATATTAATACTATTTTAATGCTTCATGTTTTTCGAAAACTATATTTGATTATATGCAAAGCTTCCTGTGAGATGTCGATAGTTTGCTTTAGCCATTGGAACCAATAAATTGAAAACTTCAGAGCCACAAAAACAAAACTAATTTGAATTACATTTTTTGAACATTGACATTGTTTAAAAAAATGTTTTAATTAATTGTTTAATTTGTATTGTTTCTACATTGTTTAAAATTAGAAACAATACAAAGTCGGATTACCTCACACAGTTTGGCCTTTTTAATAATTGTTTATAATTTAGACATAACATATTATAATAAATTGTTTTTGTTGTCTGTTTAAGATAGCTGATTAGGGGTCGAACTTGACATAAAGATTATTCTGCCATTTTCCAAAATTAATTTCACTTTAATAGATTTTAACATTTTGATTCTATTTATAGATATTAGTGTAGACTAAATTGAAACATAACTTTTGTAATAACTCACTACTATTTTATTTGTTGCTACTAATTTGTTAATATTTTCTAAGAAAAATAAGGTATAATATTTTGATACAAACTCAAATTATATTTTATTTCAGAATATTTGTTGAATAAAAGTAACACAAATTTAAATCAAATTATTAAAGTTGGAAAATTTATAAAAAATAGAATATGGTATTGGAACAAATTTATGGAATAGAACACAAAGATAAATTAACTTCGGGGAGGGGTTGGGTGCCGTCTTTTTCTGAGGAAAAAAATTAGATCAACGTAAAAGAAATATATATATAATAAAATAATATTCAAAACAAGAAGTGATTTTAGGATAAACAAAAAATGAATGAAAATTATTATACGATAAATGGTAATGTGTATACAATGAGCACAAGTCTATATATTATAATATATATTATATTATTATAATATAAAAGTTTCGTTTCTTGGCAGTTCGGAGAACAAATATAACAAAATTGAAATGAGGGTATAAATTAGAAAATTCTTACCAATTATAGTCTTCTCAATATTTAACATTCGTTTAAGCCCATATATAAGAAACTTTATTATTGATAGTAGTATTCAATGTTAAATTAATCAAACATTTAATAAGATACAGTTTCATCTAAAAGTTTCACCAATAATAAAATCGTATATTTTCTTCAATATTTTTTTTTTTTTTTAATTTATTTATTCAATTACAATAGGCTTCCTTTGTTAGCTCTGAAAATTTCTTATTTTTTTAAACATATGTTTTTCCTCTTTCCTTCTTGAATTTTACCGAATGTATTATGTGTATGAATTAAAATGAGATGAAGTATGATATGATTAAAATTTTGTATATTCCAATAAATTTCGTTAAAATACATTTACAAAGATAATAATAAGTAGTTAGTTTAACATATTAAATTAAAACACTTCTTCTATATAAAATCTTTTCTTATCAGCCATCCCTATTTCCTGATCTGAATTTTGGTTCTTTTAGTTTTCCGAATTAATTATATTGCCGTCCGTATGAAAATTATATGTTCCAATGTTTTTGAAGAGTTTCGAATAATTTCCGATAGGTACCACGAAGGTGTATTATTTATTTTAGTTTAACGGAATATCAAATCTGTAATAGGCCTATTCTTTCTTCTTAATTAATTAATTAATTTCCTATCTATATATTTAAATATATTTTGGATTGTTACAATTATCCCCTGGCAATTTTATTTTGTGAATTACAAATTGATTTAGTTAAAACAATACAGGTTTTATTTACAATTCAAAATAAAGTTAATTATTTACAAGTTTTGAACTTTAGTTGGAGTTTTATATGCTTTTATCGCACTGACGTGATATGGTCCATATTCTTTTACGTTATCGAGGTTTGACACGTGATATGTGGATTTTCCAAATGTTTTGGAAATAACATATGGCCCTTCGAATATTTCAAATAACTTGGCCGTCTCCCCATATGCGGCGTTAGATACACCAAAATCTTTTATAAGGACTAAGTCTCCGATTTCAAATTTAGTATATTTAGTTTTTTTATTTAATTTCTCAGATCACTTTATTTGTTTATTCCTAATTCTTTGTTGAGTCATAATAAGTTTTTGTTCAAGTGGTATGTCGGATTGGTAGTGATTTTGAATATATTGTTGCCAGAATCTGTAGTCTTTATGGGGTGAAACCTGTTGTCTCGTGGTGTACTTCGTTTAACATATCGTTAATATCGGATATGCATTTTGCCCAATTCTTATGGTTTCCTGAACAATAGGTCCATTGGCAACGCTTAACTTCTTTAATTTGTCGTTCTGCCATATTCGCGCACGGGTGATAGCATGGACTGTAAATAGGTGTTATATTGTTTTCTTCTAGCTTTTTACTCCATGCTTTATTCCGGAATTGTGGAATGAATGAATTTTGGGTACCCATATTCTGGAAAATGTATATGAATAATTTATCAAGAATTGTCCTGGTATTTGCTCGTAATGACCAATACTGGTTTTGTGGTTTGTAAACCATTGTTCAGATAAGCATGAAAGATTTGATCCCATATCAATTAAAGTATTCAGCTTATGTTTTTCGATGTTTATCTTTATTTCTGGACATGCATTTGAATTATGTTTCGTCCACATATCATTATCTGACATTTATCTTCTTTAGATAAGAAGTTTCTGTCACAGTACATGTGGCTAATAGCATTGAAGAAACAACACTATAAGAAGCGAAACCTAATGGGTTTTAAGCGGACGCTTGCGTGGTAGTTCACATCGAAGCCACTCTGAGCGCCACCAGTCTTTTGCAGCACCTCGAGACGAAACTGACATTATAGACAGAGTTTAAATTTTGACGCACTACCAGACCGCGAATTTATCTGCCTCTTGCACTGCCTTGTACAAACTACTTTCAATTCTCCTTTTCATCATCCTCAACGAAGAGAATTTAATTTTCGTTGTGGAGGGAGCAAGCACATGTTTCAATATTTGGCGCACGATGCAACTATATTATACAGCCTACTGTTGACCAATGATTTATTATTGATAACTTTTTAATAAAACATTTATAAAGTGTGCCATAAATTTAATACTTTTTTATTGAATATAAAAACAATTTTAAGTAGTAAATGATTTTTTTGTAATTTACAATGCAAAAATTATGTCAAATACCGTATAAAAATTATCTTAAATCTCCAATTAACATTATTTGAACATAGGGTTTTCCTGAATTTGATTTGATAATCTATTACTGTGAAATATTGTAGGGAAAGTCTTCTAAGACTGTTTTGTTACAAAATATTTCATACAAGGTATATATTAAGTATGAATGTAACAGTAATTAACAAATAAACACTTTATTTCATAAAATCGGACTTAAAATGGGTAAAATATTTAAAACTAAATATGCAAAAGCTTAGGTAAAATAGCAATACAATTAATTATGTTTTGACACCAAACGTATATATTTCAGCCGTTCTCAAATAAGGTACAGGGGGGAGCGGATAGCCCCCAAAACATTTTTTTAAGGCTTGATTTATATGTTTGATTTAACCCTACAAGTACCACTATAGTGTCGTCTCAGCCCGCAGAGCAAGTGGCAGACAGCACTATTATCTGGGTGTATCGTCTGATTGTATTGAATATTTCACCCACTAAAAATAATCCAATCTCAATAAAACAAAAGCTATTGGTAAGGAAATGTTTTAAACATAAATTTTTGTATTTACAAATTTGTTCTAAAACATATATTTACATATTATGTAATCATCGTTTGTAATTTTAGTTGTCTAAAAAAATGACCACGCGAGAAAACAAAAAGAAAAGACACAAAACTTGTAACTTTCCTAAAGCTCATAATCGTTAGACAGACTTGTTTTGAAAAGAATATAAGGTCACC
Organism: Philaenus spumarius; assembly: GCA_018207615.1. Classification (NCBI taxonomy): domain Eukaryota; kingdom Metazoa; phylum Arthropoda; class Insecta; order Hemiptera; family Aphrophoridae; genus Philaenus; species Philaenus spumarius. The sequence continues at coordinate 8,603 of JAGFPH010009257.1, forward strand.
TTTGGATTCGTCAAGATTTGAACTTTCTAACACTGCCTTCCAATCATTTGTTACTCTTACAATTGGATATGAAGTTTTTTGTAAACCCTAAGATTTGACAGTTTTTCAACCAATGAGCAAGCATATTTTGTAATCGATATATCTAGTACAAATCTATATAGCCTACTGGATTTTATATGGATTTTAGTGTAAATTCTATATTTTCGTTTGATATAAGGAAAACCTGATTTAGTGTTCATGGGCTACAGCTACAGGTCTTGTCTGTGAAATATGTACCATTTCAAATTATTTTCCAATTTAATCGTTATTTCATTAAAATTTACTTATTATGAGATATCATTTGGCTAAACGAACGGACTGATTGAAGTAGTCTACGTAATGAACGAACTGAAAAAAGGTTTATGCTCCATTAATGTATATAAAGATTGAATTTAAAATATAAAAATTGTAGCAACAATGTTCAGTTATGGAACTTAGTTTGGCTTTAATGTTATTCTTAATTAAATTGTAAAAAATTAAACACTACAACAAATTTGTTTACGGATTTGGATTTTACGTACAACCAATCATTGTTTAGTATTACTTTCCCCGAAGGATATGGGTTGTTTGATTTTTATATGAAAAACTTGTTTATACTGCAATTAATTGTGCAAGTACTATTAATGCGACAAATTTTATCTTCCGCCTGTTTGAAATAAACATACTAAACAATAATTTTCCGAAAGGTCTGCCCTAAATACAGTATTATAAATTAACAAAGATATGAACTTTTGAATAGTAATTTTTAGCGTTTTTCGACTTTTCTCGGTGAGAAATGGTCCGATCGGGGTTTTTAAAAACCATTTTGTAGGTTTTTTAATTCTCTACAAATGTCCCGTTGGAAATATCGTGATCCATGCTTACATTTTTATAATATCAACAAAAAATACAAAAAGTACAAATTTATTGTTATTTTTGTTTATAAAAAATGCGCAAAAATTCCTTGCCTGATAATTTTTTATTTTATAACAACTTTTAAAACTGAAACTCAATAAAAATGAAAAAAAAATTATTGGTTGGGCTAATTGTTTTACGGAGCCCCCGCCGTATGGAACTCTATGACTTCAATAAGTGAAAACTTGTGTTACTTTGTTTTAAATTTAGTGAAACAAAGTGGATTTAATGATCGTGTTGTGGAGTTATTGATTTTAGTCCTGTTAACTCTTCAATGATTAGTGTTAATTTTATTCTTTAATCTGCAAGAAACTCTTGCTCTTTCAAGACAATGTTTATGGCCTACAAATGCATTAAAAAGCTATTTCATAGAGTTTATATATATATTTTTTTATGCCACAGACCCGATGTTGTTAAATTCTCGGTAATGTTGTTTTCGACTTCTTATGACCCCTCCCAAAATTAAATCCTGTATCCGCCCCTGACACATACATACATTGAAAAACAACATAAACACAAATAATGGAATATTACAAATCTCTTAAGAAACCAAGCACTAAATTTAAAGTTAAAGATTTAATATAAAGGCACTACTAAAACCAGGTAAACTCTTTGAACTTGAAAGTACACTAAAGGAACAGGTTTTCCAAATTTTAGCTTTATATAAATAAGAATTAGGCTACAGATGAAATTGCTAGGGAATTTGCTGAATTTTTAAAAGTAAAACTAATAAAAGTAAAATGTTAATTTTAAAACTAATGAAAATAGAATGTTAATTAATGTTCTCTATCACAAATGAATTAAAAATTACAAAACTCTAAACATCCGACCCATTAGAGTAACTTCACAAAAGAGGACGCGACCGACCGACGGTACAGTCCCAACAGAGAAGGTACAGTCCGCGCGGCGATGCTGCTGGCGGTTCCTGTTGGCCTCGACGCCAACTAGCCTTTTTCGACTGTTGAAAAGTGTTACCTCTGATAACATGGGGGTTTCGCTTCTTATAGTGTTGTTTCTTCAATGCTAATAGTCATTTTGCTTTGGTAATTCGTATTATGTTGGTTAATGATTGTAGGCCTATTTATATCGAGGTCATTATTCAGCACAGTGGGAGTATTTAACGGGACAGTTAATATTCATGTTGTTACAGTGGCGGCGATAGCGGGCCCTCAGGGCCCGCGAACCTTGACCGGGTTTTTAAGTAAGTACTGTCAAAAATTACTAAAATAAGCTAAATGTCTGCAGACATGATTGTGCATCCAAAACTGCAATAACCATTATTTTTTAGAGAGCATTATTTATTATTTAATCTCATGAATCAGACCGTAAGTAGCAGGTAGCCAGGGTACAGACGCCAAGTTACTGTATACAAACTATAGGTCTAAGGCAAGAATCGCATGAGTAATTTCTATTTAGCCCGTGACTTATGATACGAAGTATGTGTATTGTTTATCGTTTACAAAAGGTTCTCTAGTTTACAAATGGTAGTCGAAAACTTTCCTTTTTTGAGGCCGGAAAACTTGACAAAACTTCCTGAGAAGGATATTACAGAAAAAGCAATTGTCCTCATAAATAAGTATCCTGATGACATCATCAATTGCCGCAAAAAAACTGTCAGAGATATAGCAAAACTGTTGATTGAAGAAAATAATTTGCTTTTAAGTAGCTTTTCAAACCTTGCCTCAACGGTGCAACTGTACCTTCCCCTACCAGTGACGATTGCAACGGCAGAAAGAAAAAATTAAAGCTTATCAGAAATTATTTGAGAAGTACTATGAGTCAATCAAGACTTGGTGATTTGGCGATTCTCAGTATTGAACAACAGGAAACGCGAGAAATTAATGTAGATAAAATTGTGGAAGAGTTTCTTCTTTTGAAAAAACGCAGATTAGGCCAACTTTAATAACTCAGTGTGTATGTGGCTGTAAAACTATGATACACTGTCTCTACTGACAGAATTTAAATTATTCAACCATAATTTTTTTAATATTAAGTGATCTAGTGATTGTGTAAATAGTTGTTCAATTACTTAAATATCTTATATAAACGATTACCATACAATGAACAAAACTATGAAATACTCAGTTTAAAGCATTGGCATTGGATAAACAAAGGACACGAGATAATTCGAAAAGTATATACTAGAAAGTTACCAGTGCAGAATGGATTTTTGGTAAGTTCATAATCTTATATAAATTGATAATAAGTGACATATTTACAGCCGCGAAAACTCAATCAATTGGATTTTTCTAATAATACTAATTTATTTGTTAAAATAATAATCTAATCTCATTAATACTGTTACTGCTACATTTAAGAGGAATACAAATCTTATTACTATACTTTTTTATGACGAAAATTAGTGAAAACCAATAAAAGTGTTTTAGACCAGTTTAAATCGTACTATTAAGGCTATTCTTTACCTTGAAGAAAACTCCCGAGTGTACAGTATGATTTCAATACAAAAGGTCTGACTGAAGCAGCAAAATCGTTGAAACATGCATTCGTAATAACGTGTTTCGGATTCTATTTATAAATTAATAATCTAAAGCTAACTTTGCTAACTAATAATTGCTAATAAATTAAAGCAAACTACTTTAAGTTATAAAAAATACTTTATATTTTTTACGTGGTAGCTTAAAATATGGAAATTATTGCTTAAAACTCCCAAAAAATGCGTTAAAAATAATCGATTTTTACTCAGTTAAACTGTTGATTAAAAGGAGTTACAGTCGATTTCTTTCAGTTATGAGATATAAGACAAAAGTGCAAAGTCTTTAAGAACAATTTAAGATGTTTCACAACTTTTTAGGTTGAAAAACGGCGTCCGAAACACGTTAGTACGAAGTGAAAATGTTTGCTGTTTTACTCAAGGTATAGAAGACCCTTAACAATACATTTATTTATTTCTATGAAATATAAATTATTTTACTTATTGAATTTACTTTAGTTAATATTTAACATATTCTGTAATAATTATCTCATGTCTCGGTAGTAGGTTTTTGATTCGTCCTTGGAGATCGAGTGTAAGAATAACGTATACAAAAATTGTATATTTTATTTTATATCGGTCATCCTTTAGGCCGAAAACTATTTATCATGGTGTTCGTGCAATAAAAGAAATGTCGGGTCATATGCCTCGGTTAATGGATAAATTAACCTATTCACTCGTCAATAGTAATAATGGTTTTAAAGATATTATAGGGGGAGGGGGGCCCGATGAACAAACTTGCGGGGGGGCCCGCGGGTTCTTATCGCCGCCACTGGTGTTGTAGTATTTACTTCACCGTTTAGGCCTAATTCCTCTGTGCTGTGCCGTTTTCCGACGTTGACAATTCCATAGCACTAGTCCTTGTAGATCTTTGTGAATTATTGTGTTCTCGAGCTAGTGTGTGGCATATATCCAGTTGTTCTTTGGTAGGGTATTGGATATTTCTATTCCCGTAAGTCCTGGGCTGGTTATATGTTATATTATTATTTTTATTGGAACTTGAATTTCCATAATATGTTCTGTTTCGATTCCTTGATGTTTTTGTACCGGATTCTTAAACTGTTGTGGGGGTGAATTGGGTCTATAGGGTTGATTTGGTGTTCTATACATAGGGGGTCTAAAGTAATTTTGTTGAGGTCTGGGTCTTTCATTTATTGTAATTCTGGAATTTCTTCTATAAGGTGAAGTGTGTGTTGGATTAAAGTTTTGTCTCCTGGTTCCCTGGTGAAAAACCTTTAATCTCCTCTCTTTGCAGAAGTGATTCAAATTAAAATGAGATGAAGTATGATATTATTAAAATTTTGTATATTCCTATAAATTTCGTTAAAATACATTTACAAAGATAATAATAAGTAGTTAGTTTAACATATTAAATCAAAACACTTCTTCTATATAAAATCTTTTCTTATAGGCCATCCCTATTTCCTGATCTGAATTTCGGTTCTTTTAGTTTTCCGAATTAATTATATTTATGTCCGTATGAAAATCATATGTTCCAATGTTTTTTGAAGAGTTTCGAATAATGTCCGATAGGTGCCGCGGAGGTATATTATTTATTTTAGTTTAACGGAATATCAAATCTGTAATAGGCCTATTCTTTCTTCTTAATTAATTTATTAATTTCCTATCCATATATTTAAATATATTTTGGATTGTTACACTTTCCATTAAGTTGTTCAATTGTTTTTTTTCTCCTTATTTTTGAGGTTCGGGGTTTTATATAATCAGTATGAATATGTCGGCCACAGTGCTCTTCTACTTTTGTATCTTAGTTTAGGTTTATATAAATGTACATTCGAAGAGTTTCTTGAATTATTGTAATATAAATATAAATTAACTATTTAAACAATTCTTGAAATCCTACATATTGTTTCAAATATGTTCCGTCATTGTCGATTGGCCGGTCCGATGATAGATGCATCCCATAAATGTATTTTATATGTTTCAGCTTGTTTAACGATCTTTGTGTTAAGTGTTTCGTGTTTTCTGAGGTAACATTATAAGTTGGGACATTTCTTGACTACCACAAGTTAAAATAAATGTTATCTCAAAACTAAAATTTTCAGTTGTCTTGTCAAATCAGCTTTATTGGATAATACCATGATATTATCTATGTATATTAACAAAGAAATGATTGAAAGACGTACCAAAAAGGTAATTAATTAGTTAAGTAAAATGCTATAAGGATGCATTTAGATTTGTTTGGGGTGGATTCCTCCGCTGAACGAAATTTCTTGCACGTCAACCTTAGGTTTATTGTGTCTACTATGTTACCGTCTTTAGCTGCTTAGAAACATTGTGAGGATCAGGATTTTCCCCGCCAAGTCCGTGCCTCCTGCGTCCCCTGGATTCTGGATTCCAAAGAGCCCTCTCCATCTGTGCTCCAGCATCAAATCAAAGAGTTACAGACTCTTAGGCCTGTTCTAAAATTCTACAGTTTTGGTTGCCGTCCAAGACTCCTACTTTGCTAGATTTTCCTGAACTGACCATTTCCAGTTATGAGTGCCATAACTCTTCTGAACTGTAGTCAGATCAGTTTGATCAGAGATTTACTTAGCTTGGTTTTTCCCCTGATTCGCATTTAATTTTTTGCTATTTTGCACCATCTCTGGAGTTACTCGTACCTGGCCCAGATGTCCAGTGTGCTCATTGCTATGGTGCGGCTAATGCAGCACATTGGTTATGGCCCGATGTTAGATGTAGATAAGAGGTAGATAACTACTTTCTATAAGAGGTTAAATGCCATTTCAATCCATTGTATGCCACGATGCACCCATTTCAATTTCACCAAGTTTCTTGTAGCGTTTTTAGATAGTGATTAGAGAAATTCCTTCACTCAGCTTTAAGTGCGGCTTGACTGTCGGAGAGTATTTGTCTAATACTATAGCCTTTGACTAGTGGGCACATACTGTAATCACTAAAATTGTTTCTTTGCTTAAAATATTGCGCAGTGCGCAGTTCGTCCCAAGGGTCACACTAGTGACGCGTTTTATACGCTAGTTTCTTCACATCAAAGACCCGTCTGGCTATGAGACTATGGTTTCTTTGGCGGTCCTTGGTGTGTTTTCCCTACCCAGTCAACTCGGTTTACAAGGATTACCCCCTTTGTATGTTGAAGATATACTCGGTGTACATACACCATGTCCAACACCGAGTTTTTAAGTACAGTGTTTACTATGTCGAAATGTCCTACTCCAGGCATGCCCTTTCACCAGTAGTTCACAATCGTCAATCTATATGCAGATTGTCTAACCTTCGACTTTCTATAGATGGGAGCCCAAGAAGCACCTCCATAGCTGCTGTAGGGCTGCTTTTGAAAGCTCCGGTTATCCATAAGCATGCAAGTCTTTGTAGACGGATCAGTTTGTTCCAAGGATTTATTTAACAAATACGAGTATATTTTCAGTAAACAATCTTTGCTTCGAAGAGACAACTGAAGCAGATGATAAAGTTAAACTAAAATTAAAAAAATTGTTTTCATGAAATGCTTATTAAATAAGCATACAAAATATAAGTTATCATTTAATAATTAATTGTAAATTGGTAAACGAGTACAACCTAATTCCCAATGTGAAAAAATAAGATGTTTCTGAGTGAAACCTATTGAAAAAAAAACTGAATGCATATAACGTGCTAAAACCTCTAAAAATAAAATTTTTGAATAATTTGCAGTATTTCATAAATATTTTAAACGGGAAACCATATTATTGACGAATGTTATTAATTACGATAAATTAGGGTATTTTAATGCAATTTCCAATTTAACTGAGTGTAAAGCTTGTAACATACTCAAACGGACGGGCGCAGCTCAGTCTTCACAGCTCAGTTAGAATAGAAACGTATTAACTTACAGTGACGTCGTAATGCGCTAAAGGTTTCAAATAAAATACTCTAGAATTCTGCTTCCTACAAAAATACCTTTACGCAACCTATAGAAACAAACTGTTATGGTTTAGAGTAAAAAAGTATGCTTATTTATAACAACAAATTTAATTATAACACATATTACTGTTAAAAAGTAAAACCAATTATAACGTCCGCCTATTGCATTCATATCATATAAGATTAATAACATGCGTATTAAACATGTTTACTTCCGTACAGTTGTATGTATTTTCCATCTTGCATCTACATCTTACAGTTTAAATTTATTTTGTAAGAGAATAATGTTGAAGAAGAAGGCATATTAATATTCAGAACCCTGAAATAATTTTAAAAATTAACATAGCGAGGTTCTGATCATAATTAAAATGTTAGCGTCTACTATTTAATATTGTGTCAATTATAAATAGATAGGTGGAAAAGATGCAGCTAAGTAGTATACTTCACGTGTCGAATCTTACGGTTTCATATTTTTTATAATGAAATTGTATTTATATTAGTTTTTTCACAAACAAACACTAACGATTTCCCACGCAAAAAACTTGCTTTTTGCTTCCTCACTACCTTTGAAGCTTTGTATTCATTCAAGAACGGAAAAAACGTATAGAATGATAAATGCAAATTTAAAATGATCGTATCAGCGGTTTTCCAGTTACAGGACTTAAATACAGCTCTTTGTAGTGAGGTACTAAATACCGTAAAACCAGCGGCAAAGGTGGATCTAATTCAATCTGCTACGTATGTGAAACCTCTTCCTGGTTTCGTATTTTTATAATTATAAATTTCTCATTAATTTCTGCTGAAAATTGAATCTTGTCTAAAGTTCATTACGAAAGGGAATGTTTTATCATTTGTAATAAAAACAAATTGTTCACAAAAAGAAAAAGAACAAACAAAACAATTTGAAATTCTAGAATTATTTAATTAAAGTTTAATTTAACTTTTAAGAGATACATTTGTAATGGCAAATAAAAACACTATCAATTGATATTGCTACCAAATATGAAATCTAAATGAACGTTTGTTTAGTGAGATTTAATAACTTTACATTAATTGAATTAAACAAATTAATGTACAGAGTGTCCAGCTTCGACTGTCTGAAACTTTACGGGATTATTTGTCAGCTAAAAACAAACAAATAATACAATATAATATGTGTCCTATCTCGTTCTATTTTCTATATGTCCGTCTGTATATGATTTTTACAAATCCCTAATGTCTTAGATAAAATCTAATACGGTTTAAGATAAAATCCTGAAACTGGGTACACATATTGATCTAAACAGGGTACATTTTACCTAAAAAAATCGTTTTCCTGCAACAATATGTTTAAAAATGGCGACAGTTGAAAATTTTCAATAATAATATCTAGAAAACTAGACTTTAAAAAGAATGTAAAGTAACACAATTTTTAGACTATTTTTGGATAAATCCAAGGATATATGTTTTTTAGTAATTGAGTCGTTAATAACGGAGTTAACTCAATTATTTTAGCTGTCGAATTAGGGCTTTTTATTACTACAGTATTTCATTAATATGACCACTAAGCTCCCGGATAGCCCGAATATAAAACAGATCAAGGTAGGACACATACTACTAGTATATTGTATTATTTGGTTGTTTTTAGCTGACAAATATAACCCCGTAAAGTTTCGGACAGTCGAAGGTGGACACAGTAGCGGTTCTAGACCTGAAAGGGGGGGGGGGGGGGGGAGCAAGGACACTACAGAGGGTCGAATGACCGGGGTTAGGAATACCTTCCATGACAAATCAACCACCCAAAACTCTATTTTATTACTTTTCTGGCTGAAAATTTATTAGTTATTTAAAACGAAAAGTCACCCTTATAAAACCCCATTTCAGCATATCCCTGGATAAAAATAAAATATCACTTAAATCAAAAAACTCAAGAGTAAGAGCTGTTTACAGAAGATTAGAAAATTTTACGAATTTTGTAATTCAACTCTTTGTCTTTAAATTTTGATGGAATTTTAGGATGTTAGGTTAAATACTTTATATTTATTCAATGAAAGGCCAAAATCCACCAAAAAACATTTATTTAAAATAGTCTCAACGTTTCAGGTATCAATGCACCCATTTTCAACAGCTGGGGTTAGAAATAAATATAAATAACAGACCAATAAAAATTGAGGAAAAAGTTGAACAAACACAAAGGTGACACATATAAAACTAAAAAGCTACTTACATAAAAATAAACTGTGACAATAAATAAAGAGAAACAATGAATCCATTAAAAATATATCTATATATTATATATATAACATTAAATATATTATATATATATATATATATATATACATATATATATTATATATCAGTCATTATTCATAAAAATCTAAAAAGAGGAAGGTAAAAAAGTTATACAACAATACAAATTTGAAACAGATTTTTTAGAGTTTTGAATTGAAAATGTGTACATTACGGTGTTTAATTTGAAGAAAATTTTTTTTGTTTCTGGATAAAATGTTTGATTTATAAATAATGTTATTGTTTTCTAATTCAAATGACGTAAAAATATAATTTATACTCATAAAGTAAGAGGATATCTCAATATGAAAATTTCGGATACTTTCCAATTGAAAACTGTTGCAAAAAAATAAAAACGTTTTTGGTCGTACGGTTTCGTTTGTTTGTTTTTTTTTTTTTTTTTGAAACTGTTGATTGAAACAGTTTTTTGTTACTTATACCCCCCCCTCTAAGCAAGCCCCCACATTAAAAAACAAAACCCGTGAACAACCAGCGAGATATAAGAGCAGACTGTACTGATGACGTTTAAGGAATAACCAAAATATTCAAATAATCGTTGTAATCACGGTTGACGTGTTTAGGGGATCGGAAATTGGCAATCAAAACTGACTGAGTTTCAAAATTTACTTTTTATTTCAGAATAAAAACTATTTACTATCAAAACATGTTAAATATTTTGTCACCAAACTAAGCTCCTAATAAAAATTTCTAGGTAAAAATCCTGGGGAAACTGTGGTCCCAGCTACCCGCCTGCCCCGGGATAGAACCGCCACGGGGTGGACATATTTAAAATTGGTAGATTCAAATTTAGGTACAACTAGAAATTCAATTCAGTCTATTTTATGCGCTGATCATCAATCATATTCAAAAGCCCACGATGATGAAGGCAGCAAAAGGAATGATATCCCCAAGAAAACCTTAAATTTGAAAAAAAGAGTCTAGTTTCAGACCCCCTCCCAAAAAGTCAGCCTGTCAAAGTATTGACATCTACATCCATAACCAAACTTAACTTCTACTTTCATGAGCAACACTGATCTTTTATTTGTATTGCTTAACAGCACTTGGCCAGTTTCACGATAGATGATAACAGTGATAAATAATAAGCTCTTTGATAACAGTCTTTCATTTGGTTTGATGTGATTAAAAGGTTGTAAATTTACAATTAATTAGGATTTCCTCTAACTTCATAACATCAAAAATCACTTTCCCTGTCAATCTACCAGTCTTCAAGTGTCTAACTCAAGGGTCGAAAATCACGACCTTGGCCAACTTCACCTTGTATTATGTACCAGCAAATCTATTTTGTATTTCGTCTAAACACACAACATAATAACATTGTCAGTCTAAATGTTTGCAAATGTAGTTGTCGCTTGTTAGTTAACCCGTTAAGTTATAGTTGAGAGCTGTCTGTACAACTACGATTATTTTCTATAAATTAAAAGTGACATTCTGTGAAAGGTCTCGCATTAAACGAGTAACGCATATAAATATTATCACAGACATTTTGTTTGTTGTTGTTTTCTGATAATATTACCTTTGTGTTTATAGGTTTTTTGTTAATATTATAATGGATTTATTTTGTTGGAGTGTATTGAGTAAACAGTTTGGACTTATTCGTCGACATCCTATTATGACAATAGTCCATACATTAAAGTTTATTCTTATTTAGTTAAACACAAAAATAATAATTCGATCTCTTATCATAACACTCTACGAACACAACATGCAGGCATTAAGTCTCCCGTTCTTGATAAATTGGTTCACAAGGTAACACTTGTAATTATTTGTTTGTTTTTTTTTACTTTTTGAAAAACAGTTTTTTCGAAAACCTGACAAAATTAGGCACCTGGCAACAAAATGATAAACGGTTTTATCCTCAAGTGTATTACACAAGAAACACATATAATTTGTAGTCCTAAAACAAGGATTAAAGTTTAAATATATTTGCTCGGTTCTAGCTTTAAAAAACCCAACGAATTATATTCATATTTAAACTATTATTAAATATTAAGGTAGCTTCTAATGTTGTATTGTTTATGATGCTGCGTATTCTTTGCCCTAACCAAACAGTCTGCCCACCAGCTACCTCTAATCGCCTTAACAATAAATGTCAGCTGTTCGTGGATTCTGTCCGAGGTATCGCCTTTCAAAAAAACATCAATCCCAAATTTCTGACCAAGGGCTTTCCACTCGCGACACCAATAAACATTTTTACTGATCACCTGCCTAGCGAGAATATTTGGCAGCCGGGCCGATGGCAACCTCAATACGCTGGCAACATAATTCATGTGGTTTTTCAAAGTAAATATATAAACCCTATGATAGCCTTTTTCTATGTGTAATATGTAATTTGGTGTGTTGTTCGGTAGCTGAAAAAGTCTTTTAATAAAAAAACCTTAACACTCCCTCTAGTTTGGTGCTTTCCTTATAACCCTACACCAGAGTGCCATAAGACATTATTTACAGTGGCTTTGAAATAGGAAAATGTTACAGGCAAGGGAACTTTATTAGAACTGAACAGTTCGAACCGCACAGAATTTTTAGCTAGTTTTGTAGCAAGAGCTTTTCCTTAAAATGTAATTCCAAGAAATTGAAGTTGTTAGAGTTGTCCCCAAATATCTATATTTATTTACAATATCAATCCCTTGAAATTAGTAAAAACCCATTTCCCTCGTGCTAAGCCTGCCACCGTTTTTAAAATCATAATTTTAGATGTACTTAAATTAACCATTAAATTAAAAATGTCGCAAAATAATTCTAAACTGCGTATCATTTTCTGCAGACCTGCAGCCCCACCCAAAAAATCCGGTAAATCATTCAGAATCAAAGACAATAACAATGGACTCAAAACACATCCTTGCCTCAAACCTGAACTTGTTCAAACGAACATTGTGTTCAAACGAACACCATCTTAACACCTTTAAGAACTTTGTGGGAAAACCTAAACAAGACAATTTATAGAACAATGCTCGTCTATCAATAATGTCGAACGCTGATGAAAAATCGACAAAAAAACAATACATCCTACCTTTTTTATTTCCTAAACACAAACTAATCAGTTAGGCCTTTTCTAAACCCGGCCTGAAATTCGATTATTATTTTCCTTTAGATTAGCCCTTCATTCATTCGACTAAGCAGTAAACTACAAAATATTTTCGCTACAGAATCAATAAAAAACAACCCTCTATAGTTTTCAACAAAATTGACGTCTCCTTTTTTTGTGTAGTGGAAACATTTTAGATTTCTTGAATCTTTCTGGGTTGGATCCCTTTTTATAAATAACGTTAAAAATCTGTAATAATATTGCGCAAAACTCCTTTGAAAAGAATCTAAAGAATTCATATGGAACCCTGTCCAAGCCTTGGGCTTTTCCATCTTTTAAATTGGACAGTATTACTTTCAAATCACTTAAGGAAAATTCAGCATCCAGAAAATCTTCTTCAATAAATAAATGGTTCTGCATAGACAACTCTAACAGCTAGCGAGCATGAATCTAACAGAGAATTAAACTGCCGAAAAACTTCCTCCGCCCTAATATTAGAAAACAATTTGTTTACTTGTTTCTAAAACTGTTAATCGCTCCCCAATACCTTTTACTATCCGTAGATTGACACAAATCATTAAGAATATTATTATAATAAGTCTTTTGTTTACCAATACGTAATGCCTTATAATAACTTGCTGGTTTCAAAGTACCCAATTTTAACTTTTGAACGGGTTAGATTGGCTAAGTCTGTATAAATATTTGAGACAAGCGTGGCAGGATCGATGGGTTTTGGTAAAGGAGTTTAATTATAATGCTAATGATGCTTAAATAATGCTACTATACGATTTGTTATACTATAATTGGTTAGGGTTTTCTTTTCAGTTTCAGGTTAATTGTGATTTTGTTGTTTTATTTTATTAACATTGTGGGTTTCTTTAAAAGTTCGGTTTTGACTTTTTTGTTTTAGGAAGTCAAGATTTCTTCTTAACGGGTATATTGAGAATGATATCATGTGTATGCTTAGTTTTTTCAGCCGTGGTTATTGCAGAAGTTTTTATTTTATTTTTGTTAATGTTATTAATTTTGTTCTTCCTATTTTAGTTTACAAAGTATCTGATTGTTAGTTTTAGTTTTCTTTAATAATAGCACATACCCAAAATTAATATTCTTTGTAATATTGTTATTTTTTGGAACTCATGTTTGAATTTCTTTGACTATTTTTGTGTAAGTGTGTAGTTTTGTTAATTAATTGTGCCAATCCAAGCAGACGGTCTACGGATCATAGCTGAATGGGTGTTAATTGAAATGGAATTGGTTTCAAATGTAATTATGTCTCAAATAAAACACTTATTATTATTATATATTTTCCTATTCTTAGAATGAGAGTTTAAGGAACACACAAACATTACGAATGTTTACAAATAAAACTATTTCTATGTTTTTATTCATATTTTATGACAATGTGTTCTCCCAAAATTGATCGCTTACAGATAATGTAATAACTATTAAAGATTCAAATACAATAGAGCTGCATAACTAAACTTGTCCTTAGTTGCTAACACATTAAGTTTGATATGGGGGCTATTTTTATAAGAGTACATTGGTATATACAGAGTGTTCATAAAGTCCCTTTACCCCTTCATTATTTTTGTTACTGAAAATAAGTTAACAAAACTTTGTATATATCTTGTTTTGCATAACAGGACAAATTTGTTGACGTACTGAACCTCTATGATTTTTGGAGACTTAGAGGGGGAAGGGGGTTGATAATTATAAATGTAAATGTAGGTCATGTAATACACCATTGTGAAGCTTTTAAAAATAGAAACAGAATGGCACAAATTAGAGCTGAGTATCTTACTTCGTTTCAAAGTATTGGACAATAAAATTTCTGGGAAAAAAGGCACAAAGGTTGTAGGTTATTGCTGGTTCCATTTATATAAACATTATTTGTTCATCGTTTTTCAAGTACACATAGAGCTAAAATAAATGAGTGGTGTTGTACTACATTTATTTGCAGTTTCTTTTTGTAAAATGTGTTAAATTTAACCGACATTAGTAATATTAACAAATTTATAACCTGCTTTGATGTTATAACAAAAATTAAATTTACATCGAGATATAGATAGGCGTATACAAAGTTTTGTGAACTTTTTTCAGTAACAAAAATAATAAAGGTTATTAAAGAGACTTTAAGAACACTCTGTGTAATACAGAGGATGGTCATACAGGTCAAGACAAACAATAACCTTCCTATAAACATATGTCCTGATACAACCTTTCACCAGACATCCCATTTTGTTTTACTAAATAATTTATATCTAACTGCTTGCCGTACGACTTTAAATTTTGTACGTTACTCATCAATGTAAATGTCTGAGTTCGATAAAAATTATCAACTTGATTCAAAAATACTTTTCAAAATGGTGAACATTGTAAACTTTTTTAAATGACAATAACTAAAATACCTTAAATGTTTATAAAATGTTTATGTTATGTACAGGAGTACACGTTTCTAGCCCGTTGAATTTCCTATTGAGAAATTGTTCGACTTAATTAATTAGTCTTGCAAAGTAATTATTGCCTACACTTTGTTAAACAATTGACGCTGGTTTACCGTTATAGACCAGGGAAATTAGAAAAAATTATTGAATTTTGATACAGCTCGGATTGACACGTTTTTTTCACACGCATTGTGTTTAGAAATGAATCAGGAAAAGTCTACACATGATAATTGACGTGTTATCGGGGCAGAATTGCATCGAGACTGCTTAAAATGCGTCCAAAAGTACATTTTTTTTTAAATATCTAAAAATGTATAAAAAGTATTGAAAATCACTTCTCAGGGCTAGTTTCGAATCTGACATTTGTAAAATGACGCGGATGCCCCGGGCGGCCCCAAAGGGGCCAGGGACCAAAATTCAAAAGTTGAGAAAACTACTTGGAAATCGTTTCCCGGAGGTTTTTGAGGTCTCTGATTTCAAATCTGACATCAGAAAACATGACCGTTGTTCGTTGGTGGCTCTACCAGGGAAAAACATGACAAATTATGTTTTTGCCATACCGACTACTGTAATTAATATAATAACAACTTACCGTTATCACTAGGGCAATGCGGGACAGTATTCCTACCGGACATATGTGACAGTTTTTAATATGTGAATTTAGTGTTTTGTTTGTTATAAATGTGTTTGAAAATATGCGTGTGTTTAAGTGTTCATTGACAACGGATTGGCTCCTCCAATAAAAACTTGATAATGGCTGAATAGCCGAAACGGCCGTCGTTTAAAACACGTCGTATGACTATTGATGACTGTAAGTTCTTATCATATTAAGGAAAAACATTGCTGATGCAGGTGGTTCCAATATAATATTGATGGTTTTCTTGTAAAAGGTTGAAAGGAAAAACCTAAATTTTATCACATTCTTGAATGTATCAGATTTGGGGTATTTAAAATTCTGTGCCCAGAGTAATTGCAATGATTACATATCAATAAGACGAACAGTTTAAATGGGTAGAATTCAGCCCAGGAAATTAGGTATACAAATATAGTTAATGCACTTAGTCGCTAGAAGCTCTCAGGGCGCGTTTGCCGGCCGAGTGTGGGACAAGGATGGAAAGAGAAGGCAGTATACTAAATACATTTTAGGTGGTTTTCTTTTCTAATGTTTTTTAAGTAATGTAAGTTTGTAAATGTGGTTTTAGTATGTGGGTTGAAAGTATATAGTCTAAATAATGTCAGTGTTGTAAAGTAAATAGCTGTTACATTTTGCAATGCAGTCCTAATCTAAAAGTGGAGGATTTAAATATCCCTATAAAAATTGCAACAATACATCTGTGAGAAATCCAGACTTATCATTTTTAGGTTTCCAGGGAAAAACAAAGAAATGTATGAATAAAGTTCTCTTTACAGTTGTGTTGTATTTGTACGAGAAGTCGTAGGGAATTAATCAACATAAGACTCAGTGATTTTGTGAAGTTTATTCAAATGTATTGACAGTTAATTTTTAATGGGAGTAAGGACGAGGGTAAAAATAGGGTTATTATACAGAGTGATTCATGACTCTTGTCACATATTTTTTGGAATTGTACCTGGGTACAAAGTAATCACCAAATCACTGTTAATTTGTCTAAAATCATTTCGGTTGTCCTACTGTGACCAAAATGTTTTTTAAAAAAAGTCATAGCTAAAACATTACTTAACGAAATAATACCAAATTTATATCAACCCTTTTTATTAGTATTACCTAAATGGGGAAAAAGTTATGTGGACGTGACTTCAATATTTTCAAAATGGCGACCGTTTCAAATTTTCGAACGAAAATAACGAAAAAACTAGCGCTTTCCCGAAAAAATGTCAAGATTAACTTTTATTCAAATTGAATCCCCTAGCGATTAAGTTAGTTTTTTTAAATTGGTTATAGAATAACGGACTTATGGTATTTTTTGCCAGACAGTGCACGCCCCTTTTGGGGGGCGATGTTCAGGATCAGACGGCAGTGCAACAAAATAAACAATATTTTATTGCAATAATAAATTCAATCAAATCAGTTTCATTTATTTTGACACAGAAAGCTGTTTGTTTATACAAATTTTTATTAAATTTATGCTATTGGTAAGTACTTTTAAGAATTGCTTCAGTTACTACTAAACTGTATCTTGCCATCTGAATAATCAAATCAGCTGATTCGTAGGCGTCAGCTGATTTGAGTTTTGTTGTCTGTCTCATTGTTTGTGATGATATAGTAACAATCGGCACCAGCTGATTATGTTTTTGTTGACTTTATTATAGTTCTAAAAATGCAACAAACAATATTGTATCCATAATATTGCCTTTATAAACATGTTAGCATTAAGTTTTTCGTGTTTTAAACTGTGTTTGCTTTATTAATTAATTATGAAATGTTAATAAAGCTGAGTATTGCCTCTATTTTAGCTCAAAAGTGAAATAGATTCTGCCAACAAAAATATTGCAAATATAGTTAGGTAACTACTCAGACTACTCTGTACTTAATAATTTCATACATTCAATAAAACAGTTTTCTGGGTCAAAATAAATGAAACGCATTTGACTAAATTTATTATTGCAATAAAATATTATTTATTTTGTTACATTGTTGCAATGCCGTCCGATCCTGGACATCGCCCCCAAGAGGGGCGTGCACTAACTGGCGAAAAATGCCATTCAGGATATGATTCGATTTGTATGCTATGACTCTTGTAAACGACATTTTAAAAAGCAGGAATACTGCATCTGCCCTGTCTATATATATATTGAATGTATTGTGTTATGTTAAAGCAAACTATTCTCAATTTCTAAAATATAAAACCAAACATGGATATTCAACAAGATGTAAAAATTTGATCGATTATCCTTTACATAAAACCACAATGTTTGAGAAAGCTCAAAACTATAGATGTATTGAAATATACAATAAAATTCCCAGTTATTTTAAAAAAAAATCAAATTTCAATAAATTTAAAAAGGAGTTAACAACATATCAGTTGGAAAACTGTTTTTATTCAGTAGGGGAGTTTATGTTGAAGAAATGAACGGATTGCCTGTGTCATTTTTGGAGGTGTAGTTTCTGTTAAAAAATTTTGCTTAAATAGTATGTATTTTGAAACTTAGTTTTTTTAGTGTTAAGGGGCGCGGGAAGGGTCTGTGCTACGACGCATGTTAAAATGTAGGTAGATTTTTCTCAGAAGTATTGAAGTTACACTATTAAAATTTTAACAGCATAATATATACTCCTTGGTTAGCAAACACGACATTCTGTTTCATAATAAAATAATAAAAAATAAATTTTTTAAGAGATTTTTTAAATTGTTACTGAATATTTTTTTTATAATTTATTTTTTTATAAGTGAAATTGTTAATTTATGGAAATAATTTTACTTGTAATTCTAGAATACTATGTCATCCATATTCACAAAAAAATTCAACCTTCTATCTTTAGTACTTTCAGAGAAAAGTGTAGGCCTACCTTTATATAAAAAAACTAAAGTTTCGGTAAACGAGCTGAAGAGTCAAAACTTACCATTATAGAAGAGTAGATGCTTAAATATGTTTTTTTAACACATTTAAAACAAAATTTTCAGCAAAACTATTTATATTTTCTTAAAGATAACCCTTTAAGGAATCAAAATACGCAAACAATTTTTGTTTGTTTTTTTGTTGAACAAAACAAAATGTTGCCTTTCCTGCTCCCCTTAAATGTTTTATGTTTGACATTGACTATGTTCGTTTTGCGTTTGTGTATTGTAACACTCGTATATTGTTGTATTGCATTGAAATGTCATCTGGCATGTGTATGTGTCCTGTATGTTCTGTATTGTGGCAATTAAATAAATAAAAAGTAAAATATGACTGTGCAAAATACAATAGTTTACAACTTTAAATATAACATTTCTAGTATTGTTGTATTTTTATTTTCCAATCCTTGAGAAACATGTTGTTTGTTGTATTAAAACTGTATTTCAACTTAAGTATAGGCCTAACAGTGCAAAATATAATCTATACTAATATTATAAAGAGCCTAAAAAGAGGTAAACATTTTTTGTTTGTATGTAGAGGGTCGGGGTAATCTCTAGAATTACTGAACCGATTGAAAAAATAGTTTTACTAATAAAAAGCTACACTATCCCTGAGAACGTAGGCTAGAATGTTGATTGTTATTCTTTCCTGCCAGAGAACTGAACATTTGGCAATTATTAATTTTAAGTGTTTTATAGGAAATTAAATAAATAATAACATTCGAAATTTAAATATTTACATCTAGTGGGTGAACTGGGAAGCAAGAGCCCCTTCACAATACAAATAAATTGTTATACTTCCCATGATTGACACCTTTGTTTTGTAAGTGGTAATCTGTTTGCATTTGCTTCACCGTGGGGGTTGGTGAGCGAAGCGTGCAGGGGTGGATACTTCTAGTAGTTATAACTTTAAGTAAAACATTTCCAGTATTGTTATTTTTTTTATTTCAAATCCTTGAGGAACATGTCCTTTATTGTATTTAAACTGCACATTAATTTGAACCTTTATCTAAAACTTTCTAACAGACACTTTGTCAGACCAAAAATGTAAAAAACTTTCCAGCAGAGTGAAAATTGTATGTCATTATCAAAGTGAATTAAACATCATTGTTTTAATATTGATCAAAGAAATAAGAAACATAAACTTTGTTTGGAGCATACGAATCGTATGATTCTTATCTACGAATCGTAAAAGTTTCATAATTTTACAGCGCTGCTAAGTGTAATGAAGCGTGGTTTTTTACTCTCACACTGCACAGCAGTTTTCGAGGAAAACTAATGATCTAGCAAGGTCAATAGATAGAAAAGGTTACCTCATTCGGGAAATATCAAAAAAAGTGGAGTGGGGCTGTGACGTAGTTATTGGTACAACTAGACAGTGATCAAAGTTTTGTCGTTTAAGTTTATACGCGTTACTCATTTGTGAATGTTTGACGGCTTGTGCTTTTTGTTTAAACTTAAACATTTTTAAATTAGTGTATGTAAAGTGTTTAAAGTAGAAGAAATATAATATTTACAATGGATAGAAAATCAATAAATAAACCTAAAGATTTGTTTGTGCGATTGCAACTTGCAAATACTATTATGGAAAAGCAAAACAAGAAGGAAGAACTTGTGCCGTTATTCGAATAGCGTGCCACTATTTGAAGCAAAAATGCACTCTCGTTGAACTGAAGTAAATCCCTGCTTAATACACTGAACGCCCACGGCATCTAGCGGGTAGAGAACGTAACTCAGAAACAGATGACTATCAAGACGGCATAAGGCAGTGCTAAGCGCATGCGTAGATAAAGGCAAGTAATGCGAGCCTCCGTTCGTTAGTCATTCTCTTTGAAATTAACCTTGAACTTGAAAAGACCTTCAACGACCGACATGAAAAACTTTGAAAACCTTATGGCAAAGTAAACGTTTGTAAAATGCGAAGTGAAACGTAAATTAGTTCTTTAATCAAAAATAGTCGTTCACAAAGTGCGATAATTCAAAAACAGTAATATCGCGAAAGTTATTCATTTAGTAAAGCGGGCGGTCAAGTTTCGTTACTTCACAAAACATGTGAATACGTTTAACATTTTGACATCTATTACCAGTGTACAACTGGTGCAACAATGACCAACAAAAAACTTAATAATCTTAACTTTTGAAAATTCTGTCTTCAAAAGAACTGTTAGTGTAAAACACCAACTTCGTGAAATATCAGTGACTATTAATAGATAATTTATATATAATTCAAAATAGCAATTACCTGTGTCTTAAAATCAGAATTAATGAAGGCTATTTTATAACAAGAAAAATACAAAAATAATCTGATAAAGGCTGTATGTAAATTTCTTTTAATTAAATAATTTGGATGGGACAGCTAGCAAATTTTTGGAACTACAACCTCAAGGGATTTCATTTTAAATTGAAAAAAACTTTTTTTTTTAAATGAGAGACGTCTCTGAAAATCTTTAAACGCCATTATTTTTATTATTTAATTTGACTTAGTATTAAGGTTGGCCAACAATACAAATGTTATTAATAAATCCATGGTGCAATGTATTTAATCTTGTAATCTTGTAAAAATTAATAAATTGTAGTAAATCTTTTTATTATAAATGGGGAGGGTTTTTCTAATTTTACTTTAATGGAGGGATCTTTTAAATTTAATCAAAATCAATATTGTAAAGGTTAACTATTCTTAAATTTCTTTTCAATTATAACTAAGGGCATATCAATTTAAATCTTTTCTTTAAGGGCATATCAATTTGCAAGTAATTAATAAACAAACTGTTTCTTATATGAATTGTATTTATTGTATTTCCTGTAAATAGCTAACTCAGGTGTTCAATATCAACTTTAAATAAGGTAAGGTTACAGATCTTTTGCTGTACTCGGTAAAGTTTTAATTCTTATAGGATTGTATGTACCATCTTAGTCTTAGCCCAGCACGCATTCCAAATTGTTGTCATTATTCCTTTAAAGGTGGTACAAACTGATATATCTTTTCACAGGTAGGCCTAGATATTTTTTGTTTCTATTGTAATAGTAAATGATATAATCCCACTTACTCATATAAAATGTTATTATAATTTTCCTTTGTCTTAATATTTTGATTTAAAAGTAGTTTCTGTGGCTATCTTTTGCATTAAAATTGTAGAAAATAACTTTTTGTTCAACAATTTAACTTAATGAGTCTTTTGAATAAGACATAAGCAAAAGCTATAACCTAAAGCTTTGTCTAATAATTTTAAGCTTTCACTAATTTTCCTAGCTAAAGCTTAAAGTGAATAAAATTTAGCTAAGGGGCATATTACACTACCATTGTTATTCGTCAAATATTTTGTCAAACTTTTATCAAAGAAAACATATTAGGATTACACCCGTTCAATTTCTTTGATCAGTTGGCTTATTAAGTACCCTACATCAATTTTGGGGGTATTTTTCGGTTTATTCTTTTATTATTGTTATTTATTAACTATTATTAAATAATTACTGTTGAAAGATCGTGATTCATATCTTAACGGGTTTGGGGTTTTTAAGATTTCAAAAACAAATCTTAAAAAATCTTGTAAATATACTTTTACAACAAAGTAAACATAATCAAAGACTCTTTAATGTTTTACAAAAAACATAAACATAGGCTATACTGCAAACCCCAATATTACAGACTGAAAAACATTTGTAATTAATTGGTTATAAAGGTTTTTGCCTTACATCGCGGTTTTTGTAGGCATTAGTGTAATTGTTCCACAAACATTCTTCCTTTTTCATAATGTAAAATTAAAGTTTTCATAACTTTAACTCTCCTAGTAAATTTTGCCATCTTATTATTAATATAAAAGGAAATGAACGCATAATTTATCGGAGTTCATCGCGGACAAACGCCGAGACAGTGGATTTTATATAAATATATTGATTAGTAATATAAGATACTGTTTAGTATTTAAATATACAATTAAATATCAAAATAAAGATAAAAATGTGATATTTTATTGGATTTTAGTTTCATTTAGATTGTTTGTTTAGTTTTCATTATAATTATTTTAAAACTCATGTATGTTTATGGTTTGCATGGTGTCAAATAATTTGTTTATTATTATTTTTTTTAAAGCGAAAATATGTTTGAAAAATATTAAACAATTCATAGATATGATATATTTTATGTAAACAATATTTTAAACAACATATCTCTAAGTATATAGATATGTAACAACCGATGTTTTAATTGTATTTTAATACAGTAAGCATTTTTCGTTGATTTTTGTTTGTGTTTACTTTTAGTTTGTTAATCTAACTTAAAACTAGTGAAAAGATGAAACACTTGTTCGAGACTTCGGCTCGTCCGGACAGAACACACGAATTGAAAGAAAATTAAAGTTAAACATTACTTTTTATTTGTTACATTTAGTTTAAAAAAATAAGTTAAAACGTTACCCCACACTGTATATTCAAAATGTTGATCCAAAAACGTGACCCCGACGCTCTACGACTTTTTAACTCTCAGAATCGTTTTTTTCGTACCCAAAAACATATTAAACGTTACCCCGCACTGTATTTTCAACATGTTGACCCAAAAGCTTTTAAACTCTCCGCAATAAAATTACGAAGATTCTGGTACCACCAGAAGTTTTCTACGACGTCTGTGAGTGCTTGTATCGTGTTCACAGGAAAACAGATACAAAAAAAATTATCACATGATTTCAATACTTCGGCATTATAATGCGAGCCGAAGTAAAAGCTGTTGGTTTTGAAAAATAATAAACTGATTATAAATTTGCTAAGTAGAGTTGCTATGGTAATAAATGTAAACAAACATTGTGTTGCTAAGCAGTTTTTTGTCCGAACAGCTGTTGTCGTGAGTTTTGGTCTTGAGCTCATATAAAAAAGGTGTTAATTTTTTCCCAAATTTGAAACTTTTCTGGGATTTTTTTTCAAAAATGTCTTTCCATAAAAACCTAATTCGGACTATTACGAACATTTTAAAACAAAAAATAGCAAAATCGGTCAAGCCGTTCTCAAGTGATGCTTACCAACGAATAGCATTTAATTTTTATTATATAGATTAAAATGTATTATCGTGATTGCATTTTTTCTTATTTTATTCTGTAAAAAATATTAAATACAATTTTAATGACTGAATTTTAGTTATATGATTTAAAATGTATTACCAAGATAGCTTTTTATTTTAAATTTTAGTCAGTAAAAATATAAATTAAAATTTGTATGATTATACTTTTGTTATTACTGTAAATTGCAAATTAATGACATAAACATAATGTTTTTGAAAAGGTTAAGATATATTCTTACAATTACAAATGTTGAAATGTGTAACTTAAGTATCATTTTAAAAAACTGCAACCACAAAAATAGTTTAATACATCTATTTTTAAAAAAATGAGGTAACTTGTACGACGAAACATACATCTTTCATGGTAGCGCAGTGTTTTTGTACTATAATGACGTCACTGGACAGGGAACGGGTCGAGGGGTTTGAGTTTGTTTACATGACTATGAGGTAACCTTTTCTATCTAGTGACCTTGATGCTCTAGCACTCTCTCTCTCCCTCCCCTCGACTCTTCTTCTGCACTTCAATGTACGTGTAGTCCCACACTCGTCGGAAAAACGCGCGCTCAGCGCTCCTAGCGGCAGTGTGAGGAAAGACACTTTTATATCTGCTTCTCTGGGCTGAATTTTTAACATTGGAACTTTTCGTCTTATTAATATGTAGCCTAGTCATTCGTAATTGATAGGGAGGTGTTAGATACAAAGTCGAACAGCTAAATGTCGGCTAACCGCACCTAGAACAGATGGCAAAACAGGAAGTGCCAGTGCTGCCAACATTATATACCAACCATGGCGCGCAATTCAAATCTTGCGTTTTTTATGGGACAGCCTATATTTCCAATATTTTAGATTCGTTCGATATCCCCTGCAGTAATATACAAGTTGGTGGAAGATTAGTTACGAGTTTAATACATCTGCGATTCTCCAATGAATACCTTTTACGGGAAAACTCGCCACAATTACATCGCAGCTTCAAAAACATCTCCCCGGTCGATGTACTACATCTGTTAGGCAACATGGGCATGTTCGCCAGCCAAGAACTCGACGACATCGGCCGGCCACTTGTAAAAATCTTCTCCCGAGAAAGTCGCACTCACTTTAACCGCGGAATTTCTGTCGAGTGAGATTTTATCCCTCACCTAAAATGATTTTATCCCCGGAATGAAAACAGCTGTCTGGAAAACGTAGGCACGTTTACAACAAATAGAATAGATAAAAACATTCGTAAAACAAAATTCGCTAATTTGTCTGTTTACAAAACAAATTATTATAGCTTTCTAAGTAGATAAGTACAAAAAAAGACTTTGTTTAAAATAGCACGTTATGTCAACCATATCGATAACAATTAAGTATACTCAATCCATCTCCAAAAAAAACGTTTGTATTTACAATCAGCACTTTCAACTTCTCCAGTTTGTTTACCTGAGTATTTTACAATATTAATAAAAAAAAAATTATTTGGTCTAGACATTTGATCACAAACAACTGTGCGATTTATTTGTAAGCCTGCAATTATTGTATTTAATTTTGCATCCTCGACCAGTAAGATCATTAATTAATTTCCATTAAATTTTAGAATTATTGAGCAAATTTTCAAAATTAAATTTATATATTTTAGTTTTTCAACCAACTATTTGGGAAATTGGTCTACTCACGAAGGCGCTGAATAAGCTGCCTGATGTGTTTACGAAATATATTAGTAGAATTTGTTTGCACCTCGGCCTCTAACCCCGGCTCACTTGCAGCGCAAAAACTCGCTTTGTGCGTTTACACCTCGACTCTGCTGCATGGTTTATGGACTGATTCGCTTCGGTCGCAGCATACAAAATCTTCAGTCGGCCTCGGATCAGAAGATGCCCCAACTTGGATTTGAACCGTATAGTTTTATGGATTTTACGTTTTGATAGGTTTTGGGAGAACCAAGCTATAAGGTCCTGTAAAAAACAAAATATACAGAATAATATCAAACATTTATTTTTTTTAGATACAACCCAAAAAAAGTTCATTCTGGCATGAAAAATCTGAGAAAATATTAACTCCCGGTCAAAAAACGTGCTTCTGATTGTTGGATTTTGTCTAACGAATTCGTCCGAGAAATTTAGACGTGTGTACCAAATTTGGACCAAATCAGACTTGAAATGCGGCTGTTAGAGTGCGAACTAATATATACAGACAAAATATATATATGCTTTGCACGGATAGACAAATCAAAGTTAAATGTATATTAAACAAAAAATATATAAATAAATATATTACACTGTGTATTTCTTATGGGGATTTTTAGTAAATTTGACCAATCCCCAACCCCCTAAAATTTTGAATTTTTTGAAAACCTTTCTTAGCGATCACCTACGGCCCTAGAGGAAGCTACATACCAAATTTCATTCTAATCCGTTCGGAGGTTTTTAAGATTTCGTGATGAGCGAGTCAGTCAGGGTATTTGGATTTTATATATATAGATATAATTTTTAATGACACTAGTGTTCATTTATTAGTTACGACTTAGTTCTCACCATAAGGGTCAGTGCATAAGCTCATCTTTTCTATGGAAATTCCTATTGGAAGTTTTTAATAACTTAAAAACACTTTAAATTTTTACAAAAGACTTCAAGAGTATTTTTAACCCGTTTCATAATGATATGCTATTCAATGCGATAACTGTCAAAGCTATCGAACAAAGGGCAACAACAGCCTTCATCCAAAGTTACCGTTCCGCAGAAAGCGACAGAGGCAGACTGTCGAGACAGTATGATCGCTTCGGGACTCCTAACCGAGCGATTATATAATATGAATATCATTCTGCCCATCTCTGTCCCGCTTTTGAAGCAGTATTGAGGTGTGTCGTCCCGCGGCATTTGTACATTTATACCATTTTGAGTTTATTTCTCGACGTGCGATGTCCGTAGACTGGCGTATAAGCAGCCTCGATGAACTTGTCTTTTATAACAATCATTTTTCTCTAAAAATAATCATCCGATTTGTATGAAATTTAAAATATACATAAACAGTATATGTATAAATATAAAATACACAAATGATACATGTGCGATAATTTTAAACTAAAAAAAACCAGCAACTTTATGAAAGCATAATTAATTATCAATGAATATGTTTTCATTAAAAATGTTTTTTTTTTTTTATAAAAATATTCATCCGATTCGTTGGAAATGTATAATACATATAAATAATAAATATATACGTATATTATAACACAATTAAAACTGTACGACAATATTTAAGTACATAGGCCATCGATGTTATAATTCTTGGCCTCTTTTTTGATGGTCAAACTTTAATATGACACAACACAGTAGGGTTAAACTTTACTATCATTCTCCAAAATATAACTTTAATATCTCATTAACTATTTGTATTTTATTTTTTCTATATTGATTAATTATTATTTCAATCAAGTTATATTTATATTTTGTACTGGGCTTGCGGAATTCATCATATGTTTCGATTAATACATAAACCATATAAAAATGAATATAATTGTTGATCGGAGTGTCGATAGATGTGGAAACCAGACTAATGTTAATGATTTAAATTTACAAATTATGAAATTTAAATTTTGCTACTACAATTAATTTGAAAATTTCAAACAAATGTTGTTGTTTCTTAACAAAATCTTCTGAAATACTGATTATAGCAACTGCTACTTCGGACTAAGTGTCGCGTATCTCCATAGGCGTAACCAGGGTGGGGGGGGGGGGTTATACCCCCCCATTGTAAAAAATATTTATCCTTTAGTTTGCATTAAAATACGCTCTTAAGAGTAACTTGTTTTCAACAAAAATGTCAAGATACAATAAATTATCAATATATTGCTGACATTATCTTCGGTTGAATTTGACACTGGCACTTTATTTGATACTAGTGGACATGGCAATGCTTCGCTATTGCTTGATTTACCTAACCTAAAATTATATTCAGTTTTTGATCCAAATCAGTTGTTGATCAAAATCAGCTGTTGATCAAAATCAGCTGTTTTAAGCTTTTCATACGAACAGCTGTTTTTTGTGCCCCTGATAAAATCAAAAGAAATTTTTCTTCTTCTTCCTTAAGATTAACCTTCCATAAGATTAACATGGCAACTTTGAGGGCCACTGGGGCGAAGCCCTTAACATACATTCAGCTCATTTTAAGGGAAGCCCAACTTCAGAGTGAGCTCTGTAAAATGACACCAAAAACATCAAAATCGGTTAAAAACTCTAGGAGGAGTTCTACTCACAAAATAACCCCTAGCAAATTAATTATGTATATAAGATACGATGCAGTACAGTGCATGGCCTGGAATACACACGGAGTTTTCGTCCGCCACGGATTATTTGCCGTCGTTATCATATCAACAGTGGCTTGAAGGAGATTATTAGAGAATACACATTGGTCGTAAAAATAAACGATCGGTTTATTTACCGCTGACGGTAGCTGTGCAGCTGCTCGCTGCCACTCAATCGACGGATTTTCCACCTTCTCCGCACGCCAATTTTCCTTATTTTATTATTTTTTTCGTAGAACACTATCCTTCAGCCGCGTGTAGAAACCGACATTTTTAAATAATTGAGAAATGTTTCTTCTAGTTACTCAAATTAGGAAACACAGTGTAGAATTCTCCAAAATCTTCTCTTCTTTTATTTATTGATTGGATGAACCCAAATAACTATATTGTTTGCTTCCTTTTCAATCGGCGAAGGTATAACAACAAAGCGAGAATTTCTCTCTGTTCATATCAATCAAACATTAAAAGAAATAATATATTACATAACACACTTCGAGATTTATGAACTAGACATTTCAGGTTAATGAATCCCAATGAGAATTTTAGACCGTGTGCACACTTTAAATTTTATGAACTTTAACCAATCCGCAGTCGACAAAAAAACGCCGTGTGTGTTCCAGGCCTATGGGGTTAGAGACAGCGCACGGAAAGATTTGGTGGGGAATGAGTCATTGTTGCTATTCTAAATTATTGTAAAATGGGCCTGAATCTCAATTAGAAGTGGAAAAGTATGCATATTTATATCATTTTAAAGTACTTTTGGGAAGCCTAAAATTTTCCATACCCCCCCCCCCCCATACTGTCGTCCTGGTTACGCCTATGCGTGTCTCTGTCGCTCGTATGTCTCTGTCACTTGTTGCGGAACGGTACATTTAATTATGGACTACGCATTGTTGTTGTGGATGTTGAACCCATCAAATTTCTGGACCATGCTTACTGCTACCCTTCGTTCTATAGTTTTGACACTTATGCCATTCAATTGGAAATTAACGTGCTTCCAAGATTCACTCTTGACATTTTTATAAATATTTATTATTTTTGAGTTATTGTAGTTTGAAACTTTTAATTGGCCATCATTGTGAAACGGATTATTGGAACTAGTTGATTAGTTTTTTCGAGATTAGGTCTTTACTTTGATTTTATGCTAATAAATCTATTCAGTTCTAACCTTAGTTAATTAATTTATCCGTCAGTATCGTTTAAGGTTCTGCGTAATAATCGCCGTACTGGAAATAGGTCACATACAGACAGTGTCGCCGCGCCGCGTACTTGAACACATTGTAGCGTCGTCATTTTACATCAGATCGTTGCCATTATTGGTTTATTTAATTTTAAATGAAATTTATTGAGGATGTTTTCTTTTCTTTTTTTTAGTGGTATATATATTATTCTATATTTAATATAAATTTTGTAAAGTGTTCAAGCATTTGTAAATGAAATTATAATTTCGTTCACTATTTTGATTTGCAATGAATAAAATAATAATAAAACTAATCCAAATGACAATATGTCTGAAAATAAAATGGCGACAGGATTAAAGCGTTTTGTTTTTAAATTTCTTAAATGTTCTTATTTTTTCATTTCTAAAATTTAATCTATTTTCTTGAAGCTTGTAAATAATATATTTATCTAGCTTACGAAAGCAAATAACTAATTATTTTAACAAGATTTATGTATCTTATTTTCTTGTATAAAATGTGTTGTTGATATACTAAAAACAAATAAAAACAAAAGTAATTTCTATTAACTGAAATATATCTTTCAATCATTTAAAAAAATGATGTGGATGTTGGAGTTTTGCTTTTAAAGCTACTGCCAATAAGTAAAATTAAGTAATTTTCAAAATGCTGAATATTGTAACATGTAATATTGTATTTGATGTCTGATTTACGGCATAGTGTTCTCCTATTACCCTTAATTTGATGTACAACTCGACCTTTGCTCCTATTTAAGATTTTTCATCCGACTCCCTGCGGGTCGTCCCCCTGAGGTGATACAAAAATTATAATTGCTTCAAAATGAGTTGTCTTTTTTTTAGAGAAATGACCAATTACCAATTTTTTGGGTAATCTGCAATGGTTGCAAAAATATAACGCCGTTCACAGACTTTTGAGACACCATGTAAATGAAACGTACAGTCAACAAAAATCAAACTTAAAACTCTTAGTAACTGTCTCCGTGAAGAGTTCCCAATTATTAAGCATCCATGCGTTTAGTCGTGTTTTCTAACGACACCCACATAAAATTATAAATTTCACAAGTTAAAAAGAAATACGCCTTCTATATTAATTTTAAAAATTGTGTTGGAATTTGGACTTTTCTATTTAAAAGACCGTACAAAGTAAAGAAATGTTTGTGTAATTTCGAACAAACCAATAATTAATTGTCCTCTCCATTTTAATTACGCCATTTGATTCCTCATGAATTCTGAAACGTTCGAACCTCGGTCCATTTTTTTCTATGTTTACGACGAATTCAAACGTACAAAACGTATTTGATTTCCGATCCCTCCCATTATATAACGATCTAATATATACATATTATATGACAGACTTAATCTGAAGACTTTAATAAAATTGTTTGCCGTTTTTGGATTTATATCTCCGTTAATTAAAGTTATATTTTTGAAATGTGTTTACTTCAACACTTATTTTAATAAACACTCATTTCAATATTTATTTTAATTACTTTAGCTAGCTCTAATTTTAAATTTTATGTACGTTTTCCTGAACTATTTACTCCTTTACTCAAGTTCCGTTTGAAAGAATATTACTATTATATTCTTTATAAGACCATGTAGGTTTTATAAAGTCCATTCGCTTTCCGAATTGCTCATATATGCAATATAGATAATTTTTATATATATAATATACAATATAATTATAAATATATATATATAATATAATAACCTTTTATAGTAGTCAAAGCAATTCTTTTAATTTGTAGACACACTACAGCGCGTATCTGAGCGTACACTACAGCGCGCTTACGAGTCCCCGTTCGGAAGCACATAAACTATGCCGTGGCCACACCAGTGCAAAATCTATATGAAATTTGACGAAGAGCTAGCTTCCGATAAATTTTATTATGTTTTTTTGTGTCGAGTTATCGTGTGTGTTTAGTATTGCTATGTGTTTTATTTAAGTGTTGAGTTAATACACCTGATGAAGCCGGCTGTGAACGGCGAAACAGCGCTGTAGTGTATCTACAAATAAAATATCTATATTGTAGAATATTACTTGTGAATATCATTGTTTTTTTTATTACTTATACATTTTGTACGGTTATTATAATTCAACACTATACTCGGTCCAGAGAGAGTCTGCAGTAACGCTCCGCCTACAGTATCTGTGGGGCGGCCAAAAGGCTAATTCACTTCAGTGCACGTGTTCTATTTAAGGTTGTTTACATTGAAGTATTGACTTCACGAAACTTCTAAATTTTTTTAAGGTAATTTCTTCTCCAAAGAATTATGTCATCTCTGTTAGTTACAAACATATTTCGGTCTCTTCTTTCATAAACAAAGTTTAATTCTTTAAGAATCGTTGCAAATGAAGATCTCTTGAAATTAGGTAAAGTTTCATAGTCATTAACTGATTTTAGCACCTTATTTATAGTAGGTGCTTCATTTTTGAAGAAAAATTCGTGTACTTTACGTCTAATGTCACATTTGGTAAATTTATCCAGTTTTGCAAAAGCATTAGGCTCAGGTTTAGAGTTTTTTTGGAGATATGTTGAAAGTGAGACGGTTTTCTTGTACTGCGAAACAATGCTATATACACTTCTTTTGCTAATACCTGCCATCACCGCTACCTATTCCCTTGCGCTTTCCAAAGTCATGTTTGGGTTTTCTGACGTTACTGTATTGTAAATACTAACACAACAGTCTCGTTTAAAACGTATCACTTGGCCCATTTTGTTTTTACGAACCGGTGAAAAGTGTTCCATTTTTTACGCTTACAAAGCCCCTTGAAAGTACCAACTAAACTTTTTAGAGTTATGTACAATGATTTACACTTTACATGCAGAAAACGTCAAAACAACACCAGTAAGTATAAAATACGACAAACATTTACTCAGGCTGGCTTACCAACTGAGGTAAGGCATCTCCTGACTGCGTGTGAATCGGGGTTGTTGGACAGCAATAAATCCGACAGTCAGGAGGGATCGGCTCGGAAGAGGTGGAGCCTTCAAACTGGACTCGCTCATCTACAAGTGTCGCGAAAGCAGTCATTGCGAGTTAGCCTGAGTTAGGACACAGAACGAACAATGTTGGAGTCGAAAACATTTATGAGCCCCGACTTTTTGACCAGGTTTATAGAAGAGTATCGTGAGTTGCCTTGTTTGTGGCAGGTTCGAAGTGCTGACTATTCAAATAGGGGAAAGCGGGTAGAGGCATTTCTTCTTCGTGTAAACAAAGAGAAAATCCCAATGGCTAAGGAACTTTGTCAAGAAAAAAAGTTGATAGTATCCGGGCATGTAGGGATTTTTAGTAGGGCTTAAAATGTTTTTAGCAGAAGGTTGAAATTTCCTTCCGACATTCTTAGTAGTTTCTGTAGTCATCAGGTCTATCAGTTTTTATAAAGTTCAATAGATTCATTTGGGTGCATCTATTTATATTCAACAGCCAATTATTTGCCTATAATTCACTATCCTTCCGTTTCTCCTTCACAAACACACCGAACTCATCCAACACCACAACCTGCTTTGACAGACTCATTTTCGCTACCGAAGTACGAGCTAGGCCCGGAGACAGTTAAACACGAGTGTGTGGTGTTTATTTTCAGAGCCAGGCTCGCGAGTAGGAGTCGTACGTGTATGGTAAGCTTAACGTACGAATTTTTACTTTTTACAGCCAAAATTTCCTTGACGTTACCTCCAACCAACATTGGACATAGGAAAATGAGAGGATTAGTTTATCAACTTAATTGTGTTTTCCTGCTAGTATCTCTTTTACCTTTCTTTATTGTTGTAAGTAAAGTCCTTTTAGAATAAATCTATTATATTATATAGTATTATTTTATGTCGGTTTTATTCAATTAGCTATATTTTATGCAGTTAATTTATCAATTTCAGACATTTACAGTCGAGCAATTTGTATACGCTTCACACTGATTTGAATAAAACCCCAAACCACGAAACAAGTACAAAAACAATAACTAAACAACTAAATTTAAGTTATGTTTAATACGTTACCCTTATGTACATTTCGATGACATGGTTATCATCCTCAGAGGGTTACCATGTCATAGAAATGTACATAAGGGTAACGTATTAAACATAACTTACAACTTAGTTTTTTAGTTATTGTTTTTGTCCCTTGTTTTGTGGTTTGGGGTTTTTATTCAAATCAGTGTGATTTTGTCGCCACAGTGCTCTTTTATTTGTTTAATTGTATACGCTTGTTTAACACTTTCCCCAAAAGTAATATTTTTCTGCAAACTACTGTCAAATATTGCCTTTTTAAATATCTTTACTATTTTCCAAGCATTCCGATTTCAATTTAATTATCATTTTTATCTTTTGGAGAAAATATATTGACAACTATACCGGTTTAATTGCTCAGAAATTGGAAGTCATGTTATTAAACTCATATGTTTTGCGATAATGTCAAGTTGTACTGACTACAGTAGTCCCTTAAAACTAGGTTAAATTTTACTTTCACAACCGATAGTGAGACAACTCCTCTATCAAAAAAGGTAAAAGCGTTATCTGTTACGTTATAACAAACGGTTAAAATCTGTGTGACAATTTCCCTGTCCCGAAATATTGCCGTTCCATTTGCTATGTTGTGCCATGCCATACGGATAAAAACGTAGTTCGCTAAAAAATAGTTTGACAATTCCTCTGTCTTGAAAAATAAACGCTCCATCTGATATGTTGTGACATTACGGTTATTAGCTCCCGTTGCCAAATGAAAAATGACAATTCAAATTTACTGAAATGCTATCACCAAATCTGCTATATTGTGACATATCAGTTAATAGTTCCCGTTGCTAAATGTATTTTGACAATTCCTCTGTCTTGGAAATAAACGCTCCATCTGATATGTTGTGACATCCCGGTTAATAGCTCCCGTTTATAAATGAAGAGTGACAATTCACCTTTACTTAAAATGTAAACACCAAATCTGCTATATTCTGACATACCAGTTAATAGTTCCCGTTGCTAAATATAGTTTGAAATCCCCCTGTATGTATATATAAACGACTTATCCGTTATACTGTAACATACGTTAAATCCTCCAATCGCCAAAATTAGAGTAGCCATTCCCCTGTCCCGAAAAGTAAATGTCACATCTGCTATTTTATGACAAACCGGTTAAAAGCTCCCGTTGACAAAAGTAGTTTGAAATTACTCTGTACAGAAATTCAAACAATCTATCTAACTCTATATATGGCAGCACATTCGTTCAAATCTGCCGTTGCCAAAATAAGTGTGACAATTCCCCTGTCCCGAGTTGTAAACTATTCCTCAGTCGTGTACTGTATCATCCTGCTTGTAATCTCCCGTCGCCAGATGCGGCAACCTCAGCGTCCGCATCGTTTAATCAAATCACTTTTCCACTCGGTAGACACTCGACAATAGTTTCAAACATGAGTTTCCCATAAATTTACTCATACTCCCCGCCACACTTTAATAGATAAGCAATATTGATTTCTTCCTTTCCCGTCTTTTAAATGTGATTCATTGCACAACAAATGCACGTTACTTGAAGCAATCCGACAACTATACTTTGCATTGATAAACTTGGTTCAATATATTAACTATACATAGTGTTCATAAAGTCCCGTTAAGGGCAGTCGGATGGTTCAAATGGTCAAAAATATCGAAATTGTGTTTTACATTTTTTAAATAACCAAATTTTTATTATATATTTTAGCTGATTTGGACAAATAGTTTTTGATTCATTGCCGTTTTTACGAAGCTTTGCACACTGTAATTTGCTCAAATTGAATGGTTCCTGCACGTCACTAAACTTTGTAATCAATACATTTAGTACCGTATTAGTTTTTCTAACGTGGGAGTTGTATTTTATTTTGCTTGGTTGGTATGAGTATAACTGCTGTTTAGTTAGCTATCGTATGACACTATTTTACTTTAATAATTTGTTTATTAACATTTGTGTGTGCTGAATGCTGATTGTTGAGTGGTTATGTAAATATTTTGGACTAAGCTTTTGTAAACAGTTTTTTTAACTTTTGAGAATGCCTAGATTTGCTAGTGCATTTAAAAAAAGAAGAAGAATATGTTTAGTGGTATTCCCAAACAAGAAATTCCTAGGCCTACACCTCTATTTGAGCATAGACCTAGTACATCTGCTCAGAATGAAAACCAATATACACCTAGCTACATTAGAAGAAAATGATCCTAAAGTAGTAAGCTCTTCTATGTCCAAGGTAGGATCTAATCTGCTTAAATATGATGCATACAGGGATGACTCTGACTGCAATGACATAATTAATTTGAAAACATTGAGGTTATGCTTAGACAAATCACTGTTTGCATAAAATTCCAGAGTTGGCTCTCTGTTTCAACAGGCACTAGGTACGGTTTGAGTGTTTATCAAAATACAGTGTGATGTTTGTGGTTTCGAGGTTACACCTAAAAACTCATCTTACCTAAATAATTGCAAGAAGTCGGAAATCAACGCAAGCGCTGCTTATGCATTGTGGTATATCGGAAAGGGAGAGGAATCTGCAAAAATGTTGTGCGGCATCGTGCATTTACCTAAGCCTCCGTCATTTAAATATTACACAAAACATTTATGTGATGCTACTAAGAAAGTTTGTTCAAACGTAATGAAAAAGGCAGTTGAGGAATGTGTTGTTGAAAACTATGGTTATAGGGATATTACCGTTATATTTGATAGCTCGTGGCAGCGGAGAGGACATTCCTCTTTGAACGGCGTAGTGAGCGCTATTGCCGCAAACACCGGTAAAGGGATTGATGCCAAAGTACTGACTGTTGAATGAGATTGAACAATTGTACTACTAATTTATCTGAGTTGTTATGTGTACTTCAAAAACTTTGAGGGAAAATGTAAATGGAACCAGGAATACAACTCTTGACATTTGCTCCTGACTATGCAAATGCGTAGTATACTCTACTGTATGCGTAACTGAGTGATAAGCACCACTTTTCGTTTACTGAAAGGATAGCAATACCTCCCTCATTGTGTTCCTGATATTTGTTGTGATAGCACTCAGTTTTGCATTTTTACAAATGAATCGATCAAATGAAGACAAGGTTGAAATGATTTTTTTATGGACAACCTTTAAGAAATCTCTCACAAGCAGTAATTTAATTCAATGAATCATTTCCAGATAGACCAATTTCAGCCCTATAATCATAAAAATTCTTAAACAAATTTACGA
This sequence comes from Philaenus spumarius, assembly GCA_018207615.1. NCBI lineage: Eukaryota > Metazoa > Arthropoda > Insecta > Hemiptera > Aphrophoridae > Philaenus > Philaenus spumarius. The sequence goes on from JAGFPH010009257.1 coordinate 44,904, forward strand.
ATACATTTAGTGTTACGAATACCCTTCGGTCTGGGAGACCATCGTCAACAACAACTGAGGAAAATCAGGAATTAGTTTAAGTTCATTTACACTAGAACCACATCAATCAGTTCGTAGCGTTTCACAAGGAACTGGTTTCTCAGTTGGATCGGTACACAAAAAACTTAAAAGATATAAGTTTCACTCTTATAAAATCAAACTGCTTCAAGAGCTCAATGAGGATGATCCCGATAGAAGACTCCACTTTTGGGGAAGCATGATGGGCGGAAACTACGATGATTATTTCAGTCGTGTATGTTTTAGTTCCGAGTGTTCTTTCAGTTTGTTCGGATCGGTTAATCGCCATAAATGTCGATATTGTATTGGTCAAGTGAAAACCCTCACTGTTTTCATGAGGGTCATACTCAGTATCCACACACTATTAATTTATGGGCAAGGATTTATGGAGATAGAATAATAAGTCCATCTTTAATTAAAAGATCACTAAATCGGGCGAAATATCTGGAATTGTTACAATAGCAAATACTTCCTGTTGTAACAAATTAAATTAGGAAAAGTGCGGTCAAAGTTTGTTATCACTTAAGATCAATATTTTATGTTTGACATAGCTATGTTAAGTATAATATTGTATGATACTAACGTAAGGCTTGTTAGATTGAAAGGGATATAAAACAAAGGGGGCTTATTAAGGATATAAAAGTGTTCTTTTTTAAGAAAAAACAGTGGCTTCCAGTTCTTAATAAATTCCTTAATGCTGCTAATAAACCTACCATATCTTTAAGCTAGAAAATGTAACCAGCTTAAGTGAGACTATAAAAAATTGCTTTGCAGTACCGAAAAACCCGTATTCTGTTTGGGCTACGAAAGATTGTAGTTTTGGAGAACATTTTATTTATCATGGGCTAAATCGTAGGAATACAGAATACAATAATTATAATAGTTTGACTATGGACAACGTAAAATACAATACCTTAGTTTATTAACTAATTTAGATTTACCTTGGGGGAAAAAATTAATGATTAAATCCGTAGTGTGCTAAGGAAATTTTATGAATTGAGTAACACATTCGCCCATCAAAAGTTGTATTATATGTATACCAAGCGTTAGTGCGCTCTCGCTTAGGTTATGAGACGAACTGTTGGGGCAGTACCTAGCTCTCATTATTAAAAATGGATATTTTTAGAATAATTTCGAATAAATCTCGATTTTAACATGCTTGGTTTCATTATATAAAAGTTTTACCACTAAGACACATGCACACCATGTAAGACACATAATGTACATTTAAAAATCATGAAACGTTTCCCAATTAAAATTTAGTATATTCGAAACGATAGTTCCAGAACGTTTATTAAAAAAAAAAACAGTAATATAATGCTAGTTCAAAAATTGTACTCTACGTACACATTGTTTTACTTTAAATACTCTACGCTTTTAATACATTGAACGGATTTGCCAATCTCTAGTAGGAACCACAATAACATTATATTCCAGGCTTTTGCCTAGCCCTGTTTATAATGCCGACTTACTAGATTAACAAATAAGTTATCTACGTTAGTTATGTTTATTGCCCAGCAAAGCCGAGCTTTCAAAAATTATAAGTTATATGTTAGTAGCCTTCCTACATAAAAAGTTAAATAATCGTCCGGCTGCTTCGACATGTTATAAGCAGGTGTATGTAAACTGTCTGTGAGAGGTTGTTGCTAAATATGAGAATGACACAATAGAGTGTTCATAAAGTCCCTTTAACCCCCTTTATTATTTTTGTTACTGAAAATAAGTTAACGAAACTTTGTATTCAGGATGATTCAGTAAAGCGTAGCGGGATATGCAGATTCAGATTCTACTGTACATGCAAAAATAAGTCGAAAATGTAGTATAACATTTTTTCGATTTCGGCTTAGTTTAGCCGTAATCCGCCATTTTGTTTTTTTTTACAAAAACTCACTGTAACTCTGGAAATAGATAAGATATCGAGTACAAATTTGGAATAAGCATTTTATATGTTACGATTAACAAGTGTACCAAACACAAAGAATTTATTTTTATAATTTAAAAAATGGCGGCCGTTACAAATTTTTAACGTGGAATATCTTGAAAACCGTTAACTTTACAAAAAAATTACAAGAAACAAAATATTTTTATTTTTTAACAACAGTCACAATGCTTTTTTTTAGTTTCAGTAAGTCAAAGGATAACCGAGTTATCGACAAAAAACTAAAAAACTTATTTCTTGGTAATTGTCTACAACAACCCAAATTAGCCTAAAATCATAATTTTTTTTAATTCAAAAAATTTTTTAGTTATTTTTGTAGCGGGCTATGCAGATTCAGATTCTACATGCAAAAATAAATCGAAAATGTAGTATAACATTTTTTCGATTTCGGCTTAGTTTAGCTGTAATCCGCCATTTTGTATTTTTTTAAAATAATCAATAACTCAATAGCCCTTGGATATATTTTTATGAAACTTGGTATACACTTTAACTCTATAGCTATAAACATTTTCCAAAAATATCTTTGATCAGACTCATTTTGTAGAATCTGAATCTGCATAGCCCGCTACGCTTTATTGAATCACCCTGTATATATTGTATTGCATAACAGGAAAATTTGTTTGACATATCTGAACCCCTATGATTTTGGGGGCTTGAGGGGATGGGGGGGTAATAATTTCAAATATAAAGATAGGTCATGTAATACACCATTGAAAAGCTTATTAAAAGAGAAACAGAATTGAGCAAACTACAGTTTAGTATCTAGCTTCGCTTCAAAGTAATGGACAAAGTTCTGGAAAATGATATTTGTAACATAATATTAAAGCAGGTTATTAATTTGTTAATATTAGGAATAAGTAAGTTGTAGGTTGAGGTTAAATGTAACACATTTAAAAAATAGAAACTGTAAATAAATATAGTACGGTACCGCTAATTTATCTGAGTTTCTATGTGTACTTGAAAAACTTTGGGGGAAAATGTAAATGGAACCGGGAATACAACCCTTGACCTTTGCTCCCGACTTTCTCTACTGTATGCGTCACTCTAATAACTGATAAGCACCACTTTTTATGTACTGACAGGATAGCAACTAATACCTCCCTCATTTTGTTCTTGATATGTGTTTTGCCTTTTTACTAATGAATCGCTCAAATGAAGACATGGTTGAAATTATTTTTTTACGGGCAAGAACCTGCTTTGGTGTTATGGTAAAAAATATAATTTTCCACAGCTTTGATTGTCCATATTAAGCTCTAGTTTGTGCCATTCTGTTCCTCTTTTAACAAGCTTTATAAAGGTGTATTATATGACCTACCTTTATATTTGAAACTGTTAACCCCCCTAGCAATAACCTAAGCCTCTCAAAATCATACACAGTCAGGTATGTCTAAAACACAAGATATTTGTCCTGTTATGCAATACAAGATATGTATATTTGATAACTTATTTTCAGTAACAAAAATAATG